>JAHTLZ010000237.1:56006426-56016890 GCA_023846285.1 Phrynocephalus versicolor
CTACTACTACTACTACTACTACTACTACTACTACTACTACTACTACTTCACCATCATCATCATCACTAGAAATCCTGAAAGAAGGTGATTTCCACAGGCTATCCTATATTGGAAATCATATAGATTTGACAAAACCATGAGACTTGGAAGGTCAGTAATAGCGTTTCCCTGTTCTGAGGACATGTTTACTCCTATAACAATGAATGGACACGACTCGGCTTTCCTGGGAACTTTTGCCCAGGTTCTTTAGACTTAATCTTCCTTATTGGTGCAGTGCATCATAAAATCATTTCCCTGGTCTTGAATATACCCTTGGATTTTCTCTGTGTCTGATCCTTTTGCCTCCCCACCCTCCGAATGATATTCTAAATTTCAATATTGAACTGAAGGTAATTGAGTCTTCCCACTAGAATGACTAAATATTAATTTATACAGCTAACAGGATGTTCACTGGAGGAGGCCCTAAATCTTTATGGAAGGTAATAAAATCTGTCATCCTGTTATAGTATATTTTTATATAACAGAAAAATATGGCATCTCATAAAGCTGTATTCTTTCCTTTATTACACAATATATTGCACCCAAACATTGGATCAAATTATGTCATGACATAACAGTACTAACTTTGGGCTGCACCATATGTTGCATACTTGTTATTTACATGAGATGAATCTTGACATTTTCTTTTAAATTAAAGAAGACAACACACACGAATGGATGTCTAGCATCCTAAAGAAGACAACTGTGACTTGGTCACAGTGGCACATGCCCTAGTTACATCCCACCTGGATTATTGCAATGTGCTGTACGGGAGGCTGCATTTGGAAAGTTTTTGGAAACTTCCAAGGAACCAAAATGCTGCAGCAAGATTATTAACTGGGGCTGGCTATAGGGAATGTATAACACCCCTGTTACAGCAGCTTCACTGGTTGCAGATCAGCTTCCAGGCAAAGTTCAAAGTGCTGACTTTAACTTATAAAGGCCCAAATGGGTTAGGTCCAAGCTCTATAAATGACCATATCTCTCTATTTGAGCCTGTCTGGGAATTAAGATAATCAAAGGAGCACTTTTTCTCAGTTCCACCACCCTCACAGGTGAGTTTGGTGGGAACTTGGGAGAGGGTCTTTTCTGTTGCTGCTCCTTGACTCTAGAAATTCTACCCATGGGAAGCTAGGCTGGCCCCATCTCTGCTGTCCTTCCACAGGCAGGAAAATACTTTTCTCTTCAGGCAGGGTTTGCTAGTTTGGGAGGGGTTTAAATGTGCTCTGTTTTAAGTTTGACCTCTACCGCACTTAGGTTTTGAATCACCTTTTCCTTAAAGTCAAATTGCCTTAAATTTTACTTACCTCATTTCCAATCGCTTTTGCCATGGAGCCCCCTTGGCCATGCCCCTTTTCAGCCGCTGTGTCGGCTTTTCTTGCTACGGCCACCAGGGGTGGTTTTTTTAAAAACCAATTTCTAGACCACTTTTTGAAGCAATTTGGCTCAAACTGCAGACACCGTGCATCATTTTTTTTCCAGGTTTACCCCCCTGTATGCCTTATCCTGCCATCGGAAAAGCCAAAAAAAGAAATCTCCCTGCAGTGTAATCATTTCTGCTAACTTCTCCTGTCCTTCTACTTCCTCTTTTGGGTGCAATTTTGCTTTTTCTGGTCTCCTTCGCACTTACACCTGTTGTAAGTAATCAAAAGGGAGATTCGGAAAGTTAGCTACATTGCTTTTAATGGAAGAACAACAGTATGACATTATGCTAAACAATAATTTCCGAAATTGAAGCAGATAATGGGAAAATGCTGGGCAAAATCGGAACAAAAAGCGGTTCAGCAAAGTGTGGACGGGGAAACTGGCTCTTGAGAAAACACCCAAGTGTGGAATGCTGAATCGTTTCAGCAACCACGTGACTGGGGCAGGGCAAAAGGTGATTCAAAACAAAAAGCGGTTGCTGTAGGAAGTGCAGTAGCAGCCTTTGTCTTAATATTGATCTTAGTCCTGTTTTAATACAATACTTGTTTAATTCTTTTTAAATTTTTGTATATGTCTTGCTTTTAGCTTTTAAATATTGTTTTATTATGTAAGCTGCCTTGGGTCCTTTTGGGAAGAAAGGCTGTGTAGAAATATTTTAAATAAATAAATATAATAAACCATAGTCCAATTCATCTGTGGATCAATGGAATGTCAACAGCAAAGACAGGTGTTTGTAACTCATATTTTTAGAAGAGAAGAAGTTGTACTAATGCCCTCCTAACTGAATACACAATTCATCATTCTAACTCTATGTTATTTTCTAAGCAGCAGATTAGATGTTCTATTTTCCTCATACTGTGTGTGTATCACTTTTTAAAATATCTTATAAGGTTTATTTTTATAGAGAGTTATTATCTCTCATTTAAGTTGCCAACAGAGGTATAACTAGCAGTTTCAGTTCTTCCCCTGCTCTTTCTGGAAGTCTCTGGGACTTCTTGGTGAGACTTTTATGAAAGACCCAAGCAAGGCTGAGCCTCCTTAGTTTCCTGCAACAATGAAGATTCATTCATTCAGAATAACATGGTAATACACTGTACCTATTCAAGGGTACCATGTCCTAATTTAAGTGATTTAGAGCAGGCATTTCAATGGAAGAGCTCCCAGGATCAATACTTGGTAACTTTAGCTAGGACTCAGGGGAAGACTCCTGCATGCCACGCTGGCCAGTTCAGACATAAGCCCACTTAGCAATTATAAATGCCACCACTGTGAACATGCTTAGAAGCAAAAGCCTACTCCTAACCTTCTATTGTCTCAGTCATTGTTTGTCACAGTTTCAGCACAAGGTCTGAAGAGGTCAAGGGTCCTGGTTTCACTTAGGCTTGAGAAGGAAGAAAAGGCCCAGGGGGTCCTTGGATTTATGCTTGTTGTGTAGACTCTATGCATAAAAAAAGAATCTGATTTTTTCTGATTCAGCACTGAAACATTGATGAATAGAAGTGGGCATGAAACAGAAAACCAACAGTTCGGTTTGTTCTGTTTCAGGCCTACCCTTGGTTTGGTTTGGTTCGTACAATTTTTTTTTCAAAAATTGGACAAACCCTAACTGAGCCGAATTGGTTTGAGTCTGACTTACCGGTGGTGGCAGCTCTGGCAGCAATCCTGGCAGGGGCAGTGGCAAGGGCTTTTTGAGGCGCTGGCTTGCGGGCAGCACCTTGGCATGTTTTGTTTTGTTTTGTTTTGTTTTGTTTTGTTTTGTTTTAGACCGCCAACCGTGTGGCTTCTGGGGCCTGTTCAGCACTCTCTTTTTTATTTATTATTATTTTAGAGTGCTGACCACACAGACCCTGGGGCCGGGTCAGAGTGCTCTTTTGTTTTGTTTGTTTGCTTGTTTTAGAGCACCGACCGTGAGGGTCGACACTCATTTGATTTTTTTTATTTTAAAAAGTTTTTTAGAGTGCTGACCACACAGACCTGGTGTCAAGCCCCGCACACAGAGCACACACACAAACAGGGTTCAGTTCTTTGCCAGTATCTTTAGTGGAAAGCCAGGCAAGTTAAAGTCCTTTGCTAACAATCAAGTGCCAGATAAATAACAGAATCCAACTCCCAGCAATTACCAGTCCAAGTCAAAACCAGAAGATCTCATGGAAACCAGATGCCAAACCCAAGGGAACAGATCAAGCCGTTGTCCAGGAAGCCAGTCCAAAATCAAGAAACAGAGTCAAGGTCACAGACAGGAATGTGGTTGCAAGTTCAAATGACATGTTGCTCCCACAGAGAGCTCAAGGTGAGCTTACCAGCTTTATCCCAAAACAGGGAACATGCCCTTACTTCTGGAAAGGCTTCTGCTAGGACTCAGGGCTTCCCAACCTGATTCCCCACCTAGCATCAAAGACCCTTTCCCTAGCTCTTCTGGTAGCACGTCTTTGCAGATTCCTGCTCATGGCCCTTCTAGGAGGAGAAGATATGTTTACAGCTGAGTCATCAGACCCAGCTGCCTGCTGATTTGAGCTGCAAGGCTCCTCCAGCAGCTCTTCACCATTTAACCCCTCAGAGTCAGGTTCTGTGACAGGCAGTGCCCTGGCACCTGGGGCTGGGTTGGAGCACTCTGTTTTTGCTTGTTTGTTTGTTTTAGAGCACTGACTGCGTGGCTTCTGGGGCCGGGTCAGTGTTCGTTTTATGTTTTGATTTTTGTTTTGTTTTGTTTTAGAGAGCTGACCACGCAGCCCCTGGGCCTAGGTCGGCACTCATTTTTTATTTTTATTTTATTTTTAAAAGCCCCCATCTGGGGTCTTTTTGAGGTGCTGGCTCTGGGCCAGTGCCTCTACAGGCAGCAGCTTTCCCGGAGTTCCAGGACCAGGAGGAATTTCAGTGGCGGTGGCGACAAGGTAGGAGGTGGGGTAATGAAAAATGAAGCGAATGTAATTGAAATTTCCATTTCATTTTGTTTTATTTTTCTTTGATGGGTTGGTTTGTTATTCATTTTGTTAGCTAATGAAACAAATTAAAAGTTCATTTTGTGCCCATCTCTATTGATGAATGTAACAACAGAGGAGACAAGTGTAGTTGCTGCCACGTAAGCTTTTTCAGTGTTGGCTTTGATAATAACTCCACTGATGTTAATAATGAACTAGAAAGACCATTGATGTGACTTTACATAACATTTCTTATGATCTCAAACTGTTTTCACAATGCTATTTTGGTGATTAGGTGAAACAATAGCTCTCCCCCATAAGTAGATTAGGTTTTCCAACAGCATGGCTGTCTTTGCACCTCTCTACCCTTTATCATCCTTATCAGCTACTTGTCACCTTTCTTTCCATCCTTGTCTGCCTCCACAAATTCTGCTGCCTGGCAGGGTACCCAAGTCTTCACAAATGATTTGTGAATGATGCAGCATGAAGTATAACCTGGCTATCCTCCATGTAGTAATTTGTTAGCACCTGTTACATGTACCAGACATTGCAAATTACTTTGCCAGCACTGACCTGTAGGAAATCCTCCTGTTTCTACTGAGCACGACCAGATTGGAGACTAAGGTCTTGATTACACAAGTAAAAGAACTGGTATTTCACTCATGCTTAATGACAATTCCATTGATGTTAAAAAGTGGTTATCAGCCCCCCCCCCCCATGGACTCACATTCTTCTGTTTAGAAACCTCCTTCTGGTAGGGTTGTTTATTTTTAACTTGGAATTGAGTCATGTCCTAATGCCTCCTGTTATTCAGTGTACCCTCCACTCCTGCCTTAAATTGTTCCCTGCCCAATTGCCCTCTGCCACCCTGCTTGGTTTTCTCCGTGCCCCCTATGTCCTCCCTCCCTGATCTTCTTCCTGCCACAATGCTTAATTGCTTCCCAGTTCCCTCACTTGCCTGCCCTGCTTGATCCTCTTACCAGCATGCTCTCTTGTCTCTCAGCCCCCTGGTTCACTCCCCTGCATGATCCTCCCCTTACCAGTATCCTTGTTAGTCTACTAGCCCCTTCACTTGCCTTCCCTGATCATTGCCCCCCTACCAGCACACATACTTGCATCCCGATCCTCTGGCTTACTCTCCCTATCTAGTCCTCCTCCTGCCAGTACTTTCACTTGCCTCCCAGACCCTTCACTCACCTTTCTTGCTTGATCCTTCCCCTGCCAGTACTTATTTGCTTCTTACCCCCTCGATCACCCTCCATGCTCTATCGTTGTATTAACCAAGTATTTCAAGAAGATGGACAGCAATTCATATACCATGTGACTTTCAAACAGCAGTAAAAAATCCTATTAAACACCATCAGTAATGTGGAAAAGCCCTAAATTTAGAGCATTAAACTTGTAGACAACATTTCATTACACAGTACAGCAACAAGGAAGTTTAGGACATTCATGAGCAGAATTAATATATAGGCTAATATCTTGTTGCTTAGTATACTAAGTGGCACTAGAGTTGACCCACTTAATCAGTGGTAATAGGATTCCATTCTGTGCCATCAGTCTCATGATGTTGATGTCAATATATGTGATCTGGCATTTTCATGAATCATCTTAACTGCATTAAGTTAGTGACCATTTACTGAGCAGATTAATATAAATATATAGTGGTCATCTGGATAGTTTCCCATAGGAGAAAGCTGTAGGAGTTACAAAAGTTTAGTAGATGCTTAAAATGAGTAATTTGTTAGGGTTGAAAAGCTGGGCATATTTTATATGGATAAACTCAGTCCTATATAAATTCCATTTCTCAAGCCATTCTCAATCTTCTTAGCAACATCATTTTTCCTACATCTTGAGAAACCCCTACTGTTTAATAATGTCAGCTTTGTGCAGAGGTAGTAGGCACTGAATAGCTGTGAAGATATATTTTATCCATAAGAGACGAGTAAAATGATTCTTAATACATAATTTACCCTAATGTTTTCCCTTCCGTGACTGAATATCCAGAATGTATAACAGTTATTATTACTAATATTCAACCTGGATCCATTTCTTACATTTAGAAGCACTAAAGAGTTTTGAAAGAACAATGGCATTTTTACTCAGGAATCGCTTCTGAGCAACACCACTGGAAATATTTCAAGAAGAATAATGGGTGAACCATTGGCCAGCAAGGGATATACAAAAAACAAAGTGGCCGATACATGCAGTGAAATCTACATACCCCCTGGGAATGCCAAAGCTGTTTGGCAAGGTAAACTGTCATTTCAGATGTACATCTAGAAATGACCCCACAACATCAGCTAAACATTGTTTCTACAGATACAGTACTCCTGGCAGGTAGCAGTGACACAAATGCATCCCAATCAGACAACTCACCTATTTGCAGATGAGATTAGATCACTCATTCTTCAGGGGGCAGCTAAGTTTTGTTTAGAGAGAAAAAAACAAAGCTATCACCTTCAAAACTTTAAATAATATTTTTTTAAAAAAATAATGCAAGTGGCAGGAAGTTAAACAGTTCATACAATGCAGTAAGACAGTATATGTGGTTCCTTATGGCAATTATTTGTTTATGATTTGTTCATGCATTTATAGCCCACCTTTCCTCCAGTGAGTTCAAGGCAAGGTTTATGGTAATTGCCTCTCCTCACAATTACTATGTGAGCTTGGTCTGGCTTAAAGACTGTGCCTGGTCACCTTGTGAATTTCAAGGCTCAATGATGTATCAAGTAATTCCTTAGTGGTGTACATGCTCCTATCTATTTATTTCCTATCCCTCCCTTTCAAAAACTCTGTTCTTGCAAAATATTGTGCTGTGTGCTCCTTTGTAAAGGAGTTAGGTTTCTGGGAGCTGTGGGCACTCAATGACTATTGCGATCATACCTTTTTAAAAATGTCACTTTGACAAGAATATTGACAAATTGGTATACTTCCGACTACTTCTGAGCAATGTATCCATTGTTGCTAGCAGCTTAAATGACATAGCTTTCTCCCTGCTCTTGCAAAGTATCACACCATTTTGTAAAACCTTGGACTTAGCTATTGAGACTCCTTTTCCATCCTATGGATAGTTTAGGGTTGTTTTAAAAAATAAAATAAAACTAAGGGACAGTGCTGCTACAGGAAACAACAGAATAAATAAATAAATTCCATGCTGTAGCCAGAATAACATTTAAAATAGAAATACAGTGGTGTCTCTTAAGATAAATGTAATTGGTTCTACAGGTCAATTTGTTTTACTAAAATTTTATCCTACAAAACATGGTTTAACACGGTTCCCAAAGAATGCATTGAATTTGTCTTGTGAGGCATTCTGTAGGAAAAATTAATCTTACGAGGTTTTCCTATACCCAGAAATTTCATTCGTCTTACAGGTTTTTCTTATTAAGGGGCATTTGTCTTATGAGGTACTACTGTGATAAAATGAGTATCATAGAAATAAATGGGAAAGTTTCCACTGGTATATATATCATGTGACCCCAAAAATAAATATATTGATACAAGAGGTTTGGAAACAATTGATATGACTAGAGTTCTTTTGCAGTTGTGTTTAGGCATTTATGTAGAAAATGAGGCAGAATTCATCTGATTGGACAGGGAATTACTGTATATACTCGAATATAAGCCTAGTTTTTCATCCCTAATTTTGGGCTGAAAAAAGGGGTCCTTGGCTTATATTCAGGTCAATACTTTTAGCCACTGAGGCAAGTCAGTGGCTAAAAGTCATTTTAAACATTGTGCGCCACTTCTGAACCCTCCCCCCATGTTGCAGGGGAGCAGCATACAATGTTTAAAATGACTTTTAGCCACCAACCCAAGCACTTGCCTCGGTGGCTAGAAGTCATTTTAAACATCACACACCGCCCACCCACCCCAGCTCATAAAGGAGGAGTTGCCAGGCCCTGCTGCATTTCCTACCCTAGACTTATACTTGAGTCAATAAATTTTCCCAGTTTTGGGGGGTTAAATTAGGGGTCCCGACTTATACTCGGGTTGACTTATACTCACGTATATACGGTATCTATAGGTGTTGGGGTTTGTGTTTCTGCTCACTTTTTGCACCATTTTACACATTATCTTGCACACTTTAGCCCCACCCCACTCAGTATTTTTCAAGACTGAAAAGGGACTTCTTCCCACTTCTAACTTAATCTCTCTTCAAGATTATTTCTGTCCCTCTAAAAATTTCAACTTTAAATCAGATTTGGACTGGAAAGTCAATCTTTTCTTCTCTGTAGTTACTGCTACTTCAAATGAGGCCTAGCTCATATTCGATTAGAATCACTCTGAGTTTTCTGCCATCATTGGTCTAGTTTCTCTCCCACTTGTTTCATTGCTTCATTGTCAGCAGCTCCCTGGTAAACCAGGGAACTCCTTTGTATACACTCCACAGGAGGTGACACTTAGAAATGATTGTGTCTACAGCCCTGGCCGTTTCTCCATTACAGAGATCAACCAGGACTTCAAAATAACTGACAGGAAACTCCCCAAGAACCATCAGGAAACCAGTCAGATCTATCAGTCTTCCAGGGTAGGCCATCCTAATCGATTTCCCTCCCCTGCATAGGTTGACAGCTCTATTGTTTGCCTATACCTTATCATAATACAGCCAGTGCTACATCATTTAAAAAAGATCACCCAAAACGAGGGCAAGGTACACCAAACGGGAGGATGTTATTTGCAAAAATAAGAGGACATTTTGCATTTAATTTGCATTTTCTAATTTAAGCTGAAATGTGCAAATATCACAATTAACAGTGACTTCTTTTGCTAAAATAATGTGATTGGAAACGCTCTGCTGTTTCAGAGATACTTTGTGATCAGTGCCTCCAGAGTACCTAATCCTGACCTGACCTCACATCTCATATATTTCTGCATGGAGGAATAGGGGGTTGGACTTGATGGCCTTATAACAGGCATATCCAAACTTCGGCCATCTAGATGTTTTGGACCACAACTCCCACAGTCCATTGCCATTGGCAGTCTAAGCTTAGAATTCTGGGAGTTGCGGTCCAAAACATCAGGAGGGCCGAAGTTTGGACATGCCAGCCTTATAGGCTATTTATAACTTCACTATTTTATGATTATATGTGATAAGTTTACCAGTCAAAGTCTCTAATACATACACCATAAATTAATTACTCATAATAGCCTAACCTTAACTTCTGACCAATATTTTTTTTTGGGGGGGTGGCGGAAAGTTTTTCCTCTTTCCCCCCTCCCAGTTTCTGCAAAACCAGCCTGCTTAAGAATTCTGAAGAACTCAAAAATCAAGCTGTTTTTTTTTTTCAGATTAAAGTTGTCTGTTCAATAGCTAGTCTTGTACAGTATGTACTGTGCTAGACTTCCGATGCCTGCTTGGTCTCAGGAGTTCATTGAGGATAGGGTGGCCATTTACATATCACCAGAAAAGGAATGCTTTGTTTGCTCACTGAGTCTGTTGTGTAGGATCCTCATCTTGATGGGCCATCTCAAAATTATTTAGCTTTAAATCATATTTGGACTGGAAAGGCCTTCCAATGGAGGATACCCTCCAAAGGAGAACTGGCAGTGATTCAAATGGAGGATCCATTCTCTCTAAAAGAGGACATATGGCTGTGTTGGTGGACCTACGGCACAGGTGCCAAAGGTGACACTCGGAGCCCTTTCTGTGGGCACCCAACATCACCCCTTCACAGCCACATGTATTCGGGTTAAATTGCTGTATTATCACTTTGTGAAAAATTACTGGGTTTTGAATCGCAGTTTGGGCACTTGGTCTCTAAAAGGTTCGCCATCACTGACATATGGCCACCCTGCTTCAGATCCATCCACTGTGAGAATGCACACTCCCAAGGATCCTCCGCAACTGGAATTCTTTGGGCAAGAAAATGTTTCCTAGTCTCTGGTTCTGTGTTCCTGCATGGATTTATACGGCATTATTGTCTAGAATCAACCTTCTATGCAGTTACATCTGTCTGTGTGTCTCTTACTTCATGAGAGAGAGAGAGAGAGAGAGAGAGAGAGAGAGAGAGAGAGAGAGAGACAGAGAGAGAGAGAGAGAGAGAGAGAGAGAGAGAGAGAGAGAGAGAGAGAGAGA
>JAHTLZ010000237.1:56025980-56037655 GCA_023846285.1 Phrynocephalus versicolor
GAGAGAGAGAGAGAGAGAGAGAGAGAGAGAGAGAGAGAGAGAGAGAGAGAGAAATTAATCCTCAGAGGGATCTCTTTGTATCCCATGTATGCAAGATCAAAAGGAAGTTAAATTTTAAATGGTGGAAAAATTTAATACAATAAAGATTTCAGAGAGAAAGCAGAACCATGACAAAATAATTCAGAAAAAAATGTTTTATATTTTAATAAAAATATATTATGATCAGTTGCTTAGCCAATAGATCAGCAGCATTGTGTCAGATTATGACTTTTAATAGTGTGGAAATTGGTTGGGGATTTGAGTAACAAAGAAGACAAAGGTGCTCATCAATATTTTCTTGTTGAAAACAGAGATGGGATATGCTTCTTTGGGAAGGAGTGATGTAGCAGTGGCTATCATATTTGACGCATATGACAGAAAGTTTGAATGGTTTTTTTTAAAAATGACTTTCTTTTTCACTACATTATACCTGCATGGCAGCCCTGACAATTACTTTGGGAAAGAAGTAGTTAACTGTAGTTAATCATTGGCATCCTTCAGTCTCGAAAGACTATGGTATCATGCCTGGAGTAGAGATCCTAAAAACAACACCTAGTGTGACTAAATAGACCAATTCAGGAATGGCAGTCTCTACCGCACTGGAGCAGATGTATTCTGTTTCTTGCCTGGTCCTCGAGTTTCGTTCTTTCAGTGCCTGCCTCTTTTCCTCTGCCTGTTGGACAAATGCCTCTTCAAATTTATGTAGACCATGCTGTATCTCTTGCCTCCAGACAGTGCGATCGGAGGTCAGGGTTTCCCAACTGTTGAGGTCCATTCCCAAGGCTTTCAGGTCCCTCTTACAGATATCCTTATACCGCAGCTGTGGTCTCCCTCTGGGGCGCTTTCCCTTCATTAGTTCTCCATATAAAAGATCTTTTGGGATCCGACCGTCATCCATTCTCACAACGTGTCCAAGCCAGCGTAGGCGTCGCTGTTTCAATAAAGTGTACATGCTAGGGATTCCAGCTCGATTCAGGACTATGCTATTTGGAACTTTGTCATGCCAGGTAATGTTGAATATTCGCCTAAGACAGCGCATATGGAAGGTATTAAGTTTTCTTTCCTGTTGAGCATGGATGGTCCAAGACTCGCTGCAATACAAAAGTGTGCTCAGTACGCAAGCTTTATAGACCTGTATCTTTGTATGTTCTGTCAGCTTCTTATTGAGCCATACTCTCTTTGTTAGTCTGGAAAACATAGTTGATGCTTTACCTATACATTTATTCAGCTCAGACTCTAGTGAGAGTGTATCTGAGATAGTTGAGCCAAGATACACAAAGTCATGGACAACTTCCAGTTCTTTTGCAGAAATTGTAATGCGAGGAGGAGAGTCCACATGCTGGCCCATTATTTGAGTTTTTTTTCAGGCTGATTTCTATCCCAAAATCTTTGCAAGCTTTACTAAAATGGTCCATGAGTTGTTGGAGATCTTCAGCAGAGTGAGCAGTAATGGCGGCATCATCAGCGAAGAGGAGATCCCGCAAACACTTCACCTGTACCTTAGACTTTGCTCTCAATCTAGAGAGGTTGAAGAGTTTTCCATCTGATCTGGTCTGGAGATAGATACCCTCTGTTGAAGTTCCAAAAGCATACTTCAGCATGGTAGCAAAGAAGATCCCAAACAAGTTTGGCGCAAGGACACAGCCCTGCTTCACGCCGCTTCGGATGTCGAAGGGATCTGACACCAGGCCATTGAAAACTTCATTGCCCTTCATATCCTCATGAAAAGACCTAATGATGTTAAGGAGCTTGGGTGGGCATCCAACCCGGAGGAGTATTTTAAAGAGTCCATCCCTACTAACCATATCAAATGCCTTTGTGAGATCTATGAAGGCTACAAAAAGTGGCTGTCCTTGTTCCCTGCATTTCTCCTGCAACTGCCTGAGGGAAAATACCATATCAGTAGTGGACCTGTTGGTTCGAAAGCCACACTGTGATTCTGGGTAGACTCTCTCTGCAAGTATCTGGAGCCTCTTCAGTATAACACATGCAAACAGCTTCCCGACAACACTAAGAAGAGAGATACCACGATAGTTGTTACAGTCGCTCCTGTTACCTTTGTTCTTATAAAGCGTAACAATATTAGTGTCCTTCATATCCTGTGGTACTCCCCCTTCCCTCCAGCAAAGGCAGAGGATTTCGTACAGTTCAGTGGCAATGATCTCTTTGCAGCACTTCAGAACTTCAGCAGGGATGTTATCTTTCCCAGGTGCCTTGCCAGAGGCAAGTGATTCCAGAGCTACATTTAGTTCTTTTAGTGTTGGTTCATTGTCAAGCTCCTCCAAGACAGACAAGCACTCAATATTATTTAAGACTTCTTCGGTTATTGTGTTTTCTCTGGAATATAGTTCAGAGTAGTGCTGCACCCAGCATGCCATCTGCTGCTCACGATCCTGGATGATCTCACCTGAAACAGTCTTTAAGGGCGCAGTTTTCTTATGTATTGGCCCTAAGGCCTGTTTAATTCCATCATACATCCCCTTGATGTTACCTGTATCAGCTGTCATCTGAATCCGAGAACACAGTTGCAGCCAGTAATCGTTAGCACATTTCCTGGCAGTCTGCTGGACTTTGTTACAAACAGCTCGCAGGGCCTGTAGGTTGTGCTCGCTGGTACAAGCTTTATATGCAGTCAAGTAGTTAATATGTTTAAATATTTGAAAGGATGTCACTTTGAAGAAGGGTCTGGTTTATTTTCCATGCCTTCAGAGATTAGGACTCGGGGCAATGGTCTCAAACTACAGGAAAAGAGATTGAATTTAAACATTAAACATGAAGAACTTTATGACAGAGCTGTCTAGCAGTGGAATATGCTGCCATGGGTGGTGGTGGAGTCTCCTTCTTTGGATGTGGATGGCCATCTTTTGGGAATCCTGTGATGGGGGTTGCCGCATGGCAGGGGGTTGGACTAAATGGCCCTTGAGGTCTCTTCCATCTCTATGATTCTAAGATGTCACAGGGTTTCAGCATCTGGGATTTTCCCTTGCTTGGTGTCACCTAATGGTAATGAGGTTGTGAATGGTAATGAGTGCTACAGGTATCCTGTAGACCATATTGATGGCAGTGAGTTTTTGCAATTTTGTGTACATTTTGAGTTCTATGGGACCCCAGAATGAATCATTTGAGTTTCCATTATTTCTTATGGAGAAATTTGCTTTGATATAAGAGTGTTTTGGTTTACAAACATGCTTCTGGAACAAATTATGCTCATAAACCAAAGTATACTTAAGATCAATGTCCACTGAACTGAATTGAACTTACTTCTGAGCAGATAATGACATGGCACTATAGATACTGTAAGTGCCAAGGAAATAAAAAACACTAACAACTAGCACTTCTGTCTTGAGAATAAGATCCTCAACTCCAGCACTATGGAATAATAAAAGCCCCTTTGATAGATAGAATGGAGGCCTAACAAAGAAAAAACACCAATAGACTGTGAACACAAACCTAGAGTGGTTACACTTGTAACAGTTCACAAATGTATTCTCAGTACTTCTACCCAATTTTGTATATTCTCAGTCTATTCTATTTGTGGGCAGAGGGAAAAATATCAAGTTTTATAATGCAAGTCATCCAGGATTAAATTCTCCCATGATTTCTCAGATGCAGGGCTTATCATTAGCAGGGGCTACAGCATAGCTTCATTTTCCCCCTTGAGGGTCTTCCTTGCACTGCCACCAGAAGTGGCAATAACGTAAGGATGCAATGTCTACTTCCCAAAATATGTCTCTCTATAATATGAGTTGTATTATAGCAAAGACAGACCTTCTTGCTGAGTCCCCAAGCTTTGCAAAACCACTCATCCCCAGCACAAAAGTGATACACAGAGTGCTTTTTTCTTTCAGCAAGTGAACCATGCAGATAGAGCAAACAGAGAAAAACATCAAAAAGATTAAATGGCAGCTAGAAAGGTTGGAGAAGCAACCAACAGGCAGAGGTGATGCTGGCCAAAAAGGAGGCAGTGAGAGCATCTGCACTGGGAGAAGTTGGAAGTCCCAGGGAGCCAGAACCAGCAGAATTACTGGAGAGAAAGTTCTTTATTCAGCTACATTCAAAGTGGGCAGATCAACCTCATTGTTAGGCACAATCCAAATACCTGTACATCCTGGTCATGAGACTTCACAGACTTTAGAGGCAAGGAACCCAGTGGTGAGAACTAGGATTGTCAACCCATTTTTGTTTTCTGAAATGAATGAAACTAGAGGATCAAATTTTGCAAACTGAACTTGGGCCAGTAACGAAACTAGGCTCAAAGAAGTAAGAACAAACTCAGAACCACTTGTTGTTAACCTTCTCCCAAGTTCAATAAAACCTGTTTTGTTTCTAGTGACTCGTCTAATGGCTTCTCCGTACAGCCGAAGTGCAGGGTCGGGCCATTTTGCTTACCTGCATGGACAGCATGATGTTTGTGGCTGCCATGGGGTTTCCTGACAGCGGCAATAGGAAATCAGGTTTTAGATATAAAAGTACAAGATGGATAGATGAGGCCTGCTCAGA
The DNA here is from genome assembly GCA_023846285.1 of Phrynocephalus versicolor. Lineage (NCBI taxonomy): Eukaryota > Metazoa > Chordata > Lepidosauria > Squamata > Agamidae > Phrynocephalus > Phrynocephalus versicolor. Next base: position 56,030,520 of record JAHTLZ010000237.1, read on the forward strand.
CCACTTAGGTTTGGAAGGATGCTGAACAGGTAGGCAGCACCCTTCTAATAATAAGTAGGTATAATTAATTGGTCCACTTGAACTACATTCAGCCCCCCTTGTTTTGAGGGACATTTAATAAGATAACTTGAGTTAATTTCATATCAATACATTATGGCCCAATTTGAATCCCACAAACATGTCTTACCCTTTATTTCCATGCTGGGTGGGCAATGGATTTAAGAATGGAAGAATGACACCCCACTGACCCAGTCAGGGCCCATAGCTATCAAGTGTACCATTGTAGGCGGGACCCTACCACTTTCTAGTCTTTTTCCCACCATCTGTCCGGAACACACATTTTCACAGAAATGTCCCAGGTGGTGGCAGGGATGGGCGGAGCAGAGAGACATGGCTGAACACAAGTGGCCTCCAGATGGGTGGGCTTGAGCCCGGCCGAGGGCACCGAGGGAGTCTGTGCATGTGTGGGGGCCAGGGGTGTGGCCTAGTGGGACTGCGGCTCAGTGGAGTGGGAATGGCAAAGCGAGTGTGTGCCAAGGGAGTCTGCAGATGCATGTGGGGGGCGGGCTTCTGCATCTGAGAGGCAGAAAATGCAAATGTTTGGTGGCGGCAGTTGCTTAAAGCCTTGTTGAAAGGATTCGTATTCCCACCAGCAGAGGGAGGAGTGATCGGCACTCTTAATGGATCCTCTTCTCTCTCCCCCCCATGAACTTTGCACACACTCACGCGTCTCCATGATAACCAGCCGCCACCGCCACTACTGCATGTACATGCGAAAGAAAGGTTGAGGGAGCCGGAGGGCTGCACCCCCTCTCTCTGTGCACCCACAAACAGTCAAAGGAGAAGGCCTGGTCCACTCTGCTCACAGGCCGAGCACTCTTCCCTCTCTTTCTTGCTTCCTGCCACAACTGGGCCAAGTCCTCAGCCGCTCGGTGGGGTGGGAGGGGCAAAGTAAGTGTGCATGCACAGGTGGGCATTTGTGTTTTTGTATGTGTGCATGTGCATTAGAGCCTGCACACACCTTTCACCTCTCCTGAATGGAGAAAACAGAAATATCTATGACTGTGACTTCGGGTAATAGCTAGTATGACCCATCCCACCAAGCTCCAGGGAAAACTTGACAGCTATGGTCTGGGCCAGTGATGGTCATACTGGCTCTTAGCCCAAGTCATAGATGTTTCTGTTTTCTCCATTCATTTTACCCAACCCCATCAGGATTGAGTTATTATTATATTTTTTTTTGACTGAGATTCATAATGACACAAACACTCTTATGACCCTAGCCAAGATTGAATTGTACTGCCACCAAAAGTGCACATAAAGATTGGTTTGAGGAGCTGATGCTTATCCTTAATTTTAATATATAGTTTTAATGTGACCTTTAAAATATGAATTTCATTGTGTATTTTAATAAACTTGATTGCCAACAATTTCTTCACAACATTTATTTAGGAGTTATAGTAAGTTGAGAGCTGCGTCCGATTTGATCATTAGTCTGGTGGTTGTATCAGAATTTAGAAACATTAAACTCCTTTGGCATCCAAACATAACTTTTTACTGCTGATGTTGTATATTCTATATGAGTGCAAATGGGTTTAGGGGCTATCTTGTTGCACTCCAATGCATATAACTCATGGATGATTGCTCCGTTCATTTCCTTCCATAACATGTGCATTGCAGGTTCAACAATATAGTCCAGCTTAAGGGTCACTTAAAATATGGAAGATGAAGATCTTTTTGGGGGCAGAGATTACGTACTTTCAGGTTTTATATATCACACAAATATCCATATTGTTATTTCTATAATATGGTAGAGGAATTGCAATACTTGCATTCAAAAGGCAAATCTAGGATTTAATTTAGAATAGTATGTGACTATTTAATTTTCTTTAACTTTGTGCTTTGCTTCACAATTTGCCAATAAGAAAAGAAGCAGATGCTAATAACATAGTTAAAATCTTCTTCTATCAGCTTCTGTGTAAATAGATATCACTTTATAAATGTAAGATTTGGCATCCTGCTAAAGTAATAGAAAAGCAAATCGTGATGCTTTGCTTTTGTAAGCATTTATGACAGCTCACAAGTCATAAGCCCTATTAATAAGTTAGATAATATTTCTCAACATGTGTCCTAGCCTACACACTATTATGTCAATAAACATAGCTAATCAGTTTAACATGCTTTAGATTGAAGCTAGCACTGCATACAAATGTGGAGATAACAGGGGAAAGCTGTTATCCCTTTCTCCTGATCCTGTGTCTTTCAGATGGGGCTTATCTAAGGAGACCTGCTTGGCTGTCTTGAGAAGCAGATGTCTCTGTAAAATCATCATTTCCATCTCGGAGTTTTGCAACAGTGTTTCATGCTTTGTTTCAATATATATTTGCAGACGCTTCCAGGGAACAGTAAGGTCTCATATTGCATTGCTTTCAGATTTATATTTCTCTATTTGTATTAAAACATTTAAGAACTATCTTTCATGCCTTGAAGCATCTTAACCCCTGGGTCTATTATTCTAAAGTTTTGCAGGCATCTTGTCTAGGAAGTCCTTTATCACATATGCCATTTCTGTACAAATGAAGGGCGACAAAATGTCTGTGAAGATTTTCAGCCATCCAGGTGAGTTTATCTGGAAGTTGATTCATGGCAACTGGACTTCTTTTCTTGAGACATTGAAAAGTTTCGCTACTCATCCAAGCAGCTTCATCAGTCTGACAAAAGTTAGTTGCGAGCAGGGCTGGCACTTCCATTAAGGTGAACTAGGCAGTTGCCTAGGGCACCAAAATGAAGAGAGGGAGTTGGACTGCCTGCTGCCCCCACCACCACCTCCCCGCTGCCCCCCCGCCGCTGCCCACCTCCGTCCGTCTCCCCACTGCCTGCCAGCCGCCTGTTGCCATCTGCCCATCGCTGCCCGCCTGCTGCCTGCCGCCCGCTGCCTGCCGCCTGCCGCCACCCTGCCCACCCCCGCCACCGCCCCGCCCGCCTGCCTCACCTGCCCACCCACCCGCCACTGCCCGCCCCTCTCCTAGGGTGCAAATAAACCTAGCACCGGCCCTGGTTGAGAGTCCTCCAATTTATAGTTCACCTTGATTTCACATCACCCTGGTCTGATTTGGACAATGGTCTGAATAGGCCATTGAATAGGTGGACAATGGCCTAGGGTGCATGAAAGTCCTACCTATGCAACCTTTCCCAACACCCATTATGGGTTGTTAGCTATGGCCTTGCTGGTTGGAGGTGTGAAGTGCTTCTGATTTGTTTGGTGATTGATGAAAGAGCAGCTTGATAAGTTGCAGAAAGATTGTGCCTGAGTCCTCCAACTCTGTTGAGAGAGGGGTTTTCAATATACACATGAATGGTTTCCCTGACTCCTCTCTCAAACCACCTATCTTCTCTGTTTAATATCTGTACCTCATATTTGAATGAGTGCCCTTTGTCCTTCAAATGTAGGTCCACTGCTTATTCTGGTACTGAGCTGTTGTCCCTCCTTTGAGAGACAAAGGCTGATACTTCACATCCATCTCATCACTGTTCGCGGTCTTGCTGGGGACCGGTAGGAAGAAATCTAACCACACGTCCATTGCGGGATGAAGGGAGTTCGTCCAGATCATGCCCCCTGAACTGCGATTTAAGTGTGATGAGAGATTCCCCTCCCTGGCCTCGGGAATCTCCTCATCTCACTTCTTGTTCCAATACGAGAGCCCATGAGATCAGTCTCCCTCTGCAACATGCCATTCTCTATCTACTGGCAGGAGTGCGAACTGCCATTCGGCAGTACATTCCCTATGGAGTCAGCAACGCAGTGCAGAGAGATTAAAAGACAAATGCCTCAAACTCAGCTCCATAACACATTGAAGGCAAGGCTACAGAGAATTAAAACATCGAAAAACGGAAGGTCGGGCTGGGAAAAAAAACCCGGAGAACAAAGGCATGGAATTTCACATCTCATCACAGAAAGAGGACATGCGGTAACAGTCATGCTGGTATCATCCTTCACACCCGTGAGTACACAGGAACAGGGACAGAACTGCAAGAAGACCACGTGACTGCAACTGACATCAACACTTAACGAACTTCCTCCCGGGACGAGAGTAGACATGAAGTAACCATCAAAGAATGTCAACCCCACTGAAACTCAAGTGATCCCCTTCTAATCTGAAACTCCTCAGTGACCCTCCCCAAAACTGAAATTGCCTTTAAGAATCTTTTTGTGCACCTGGCTGTGAAACCAGGGATTAAGAGTTCAGCTCAAATTTGGACATTCCCACTCCTCCTAAAATTTTGACTGTGAGATCCATAGCCACCTCAGTTGTATGCATTTGTTTTTAGAGTAACTGACCACAACAAGCCTTGGTGGAGGAGGGGTTTATTAAACATTTTTTAAAACTCAAAGGTCTTCCCATCTGCGTCAACTGAAAAAAACTAGAAGCTGATCCCTCTAGGAGGGGCAACTATGCTTGGAAATTTGGCCCAGGTCACTAATAACAATAATTTCAGTATAATTATTATTCAGTGATGATAATGATGTTGTTCACTTCCATCATTTTATAAACAATTTACTACTTGTAAACAGCTCATTGGTAAATATGCATATCATATTCTGCCTGTTTTGGATTATAACTGCAGATGACACATAGGGAAATTAGGGTTAATATCTGACAAAAAAAAACACTTTTATTATTTACCTGGCAAACCTTTGGTGTAGAACTTCATCAACACTGCAGAGTTAATACTCAGGAATTTATCTGTACCCCCAGGGCCTCTCTGTTACCTTCTGTTTCTCTTACATCTTCCTTCTCTCCAATGTACATTCCTTTCTATAAAATTCAACAGGAACATTGACAATGAAGACTAATGGAACATATTTCCTTTCTTTATGATTATGTATCTAATGGTTCCTCAGTGATATGTGGCTACTCATTTCTTTAGTGCAACATTAACATAGCTCAGAACTTCCAAATAGATGCCATGTGTAATCTCGGGAGATTGCTTTTTTGTCTACTAACAACAAACACTGTGCATTTCTCTGAAACATTCAGATGCAGACTCAAGTTTTTATCTGTTTCTCTGCAATATAATCTCTTGGGTATGGCTTACCCCAGCATTCCACCTAACAGGTGTTGTCTGTCCTGATGATGGCTGCCATGTGAAATTATTTGAATTTTGCAGAAGGCAGCCCAGAGGTCATAGAATCACGGGAGCTACCCAAATGAAGCATGAAAATCCTTCTTTCAAAACAAAACAAAACAAAACAAAACAAAAAACAACCCCCCCTTTTAGTTCTTAAGATTCATAGAGTATTTCATGTGAGCAGCATACAGTCCATTAACATGGAAAGAATTTCCCACTGGTCTGAAGAGTACATCTTGGCTCATGCTGTGGGTATTCACAAAAAATAAATAAAAATAAAACTGTGCACCTGTTAGAATGGAGATGGTCAACTGGGTTAAACAAGAGTTCGTAGCTGGTGAGAGGAAGCAACAACTGTCATAATGAAACAAAGAAATTTAGGAGAGCAATTTGAGCTGTTCTGTAGTAGAAAACAGTGCCCAGCCTAGTTTTCTAGGTTCTGGAGACTTATTTGTCCCAAGAAAAATCACTACTGAAAATATCTAGTATTTTAAAGCCTCGTGTCCTTTCTGAACTTGCCAATGCTTTCAAGTACAGCTATGGATACAGATAACCCCTCAACTCCCATAAGCATCAAACATAAGACTACTGCTACAGTACAGCAGTACATAATTAATCTCCAATTGTCTCTATTGTGGAGTCTGTTCTTGAGAGTCTGACAGCTGACAGCAAAATGCCTTTAGGAACCCACTCACCACAGTTAGCTGAAGACTGTGTCAGTGAGGAAGAAACAGCTCCTTTTCTAGCAGAATATTCTGGGAAGCACGACATAATGAGTTGGTGTTACAAGGTATACATTTATTCATCTTTCACAAAGTCACGGGGTATGGTTTCTCATAGCATTAAACTTTTAGCTGAGTTGAGAACAGCAGTGGGGAACCTATGGCTTTCCCAGTTGTTCGGTGCAAGCTATGTAAGTTTAGGAAAAGTCAGTGATGATCAGGACATTGTAGATCAACCAGTTTGTAAATAATCCACCAACAAATGGAGACAAATATTGCATAATTATTGCAAGAGAACCCCCGAATCCATTGCTGTGAATAAGAGGTTTGCATATTTTTGGGGGCTGCAATTATCATTTCTAATTATCAGGCAAAATCTAAATTTAAAACAGAAATAAATAAAAATGTTTAATTGCCACCATTTCAACATGTTATAGAACAAACTTGTGCCTGGAAAACTCCAGGCAACTTCCTAACCAATCAGCAAGCAAAATAGTAGGGGTTATAAGAAGGAAGAACAATGGTGTGGACCAGTGGTCTATTCAGGCCTTAGAAATTTATCCATAATACAAGTAGTAGAGGATTGCAGGCTAGCATTGCCCTCCACTTCTCTGATTTTGTTGTTACCCTATTTATGAAAGGCAACACTACTGAACTGGGGTGTATGTGTGGTCTACTGGGGTACATGCATGCTCTACTGCCCAGAGAAAATATGAGTTCCAACTATTGTGGAGCATATCCACAGAGATTGGAGAAGGTCGGGCAAACCACGAACTGGTGGGGCACGGCTATATAGTTCACTATAATAATCACCTTTAGGTCAGAATCTTGTACATAAAGTGTAAGCAGAGAAAATACAGAACAAGGAAGCAGGGGTATAGCCCTCTCTTCTGCCTGTGGTGTCTGTACGTGACTTCTTGATGGCACTGCTCAGGAAAGGATGGAAGGTTAGACTTAGAGTCACTCGTCTTTTATTTCCTTGAGGAGTGGAAAGCTGATTATTTTTGGGGGTTAAAGCTTATTATGTGTCATATAAGAGCTTATCTATGTTGGTGTTGATTGTTATAGGTAAAGAATTGGTAGGTTTTGCAGTAACAATCCTATTCTGTGGTTCCATTGCTTCCAATTTCACATAGGTGGGCTCATCCCTCTCCATTTGAGATCTAGTACCCATGAGAATCTTGCTTTGGAATCCCTACTGGATGAAGAGGCCAAAAAGTGCTCCAAAAGTTATACAAATAATAATAATAATAATAATAATAATAATAATAATAATAATAATAA
>JAHTLZ010000237.1:56037665-56063014 GCA_023846285.1 Phrynocephalus versicolor
AATAATAATAATAATAATAATAATAATAATAATAATAATAATAATAAAGTCCTTCTAGCCCATGGGCTAGCCGGTTCAGCCCACATGCTAGCGGCCAGGAGGGAAAAAATTAAAAGTAAAACTGGGGCACATGACAGCTAGCACCTCTCAGCTGTGGGAAAAAAAAGCCCCCAGTGTCGGGTATGTTTTAAAATAAAATAAAATAAAATAAGCGGAACCCGGCCCCTGGGGCCACGTGGTTGGCGCGACCACAACCGAGGCTCTGGAGGCGGCGGTGAGTCCTCCCTTTGCCCATCGTGGCCTCCCGCTATCCATTGTGACCACTGCCAGGGCCTTCCAGTCTACCGCTGCTGCCGCCAGGATCGCCACTGCCACTGCCGCCACTATCGAGGTAAGTCGAACCAGTTTGGCTCAGTTTGGTTTCTATGAATTTTTGTTTTAGAAATTCATATGAACCGAACTGAACTGAGGGTGGGCCCAAAACAGAACGAACCGAACCATTGGTTTTCTGTTTCATGCCCACCTCTAAGTTATAGTCATTGTTGATATTCAAAAACTTTTAGATGGCTAGAAATATTATCACTCTGACAAAAAGCAAAGCAAAGTGTTCTGTTTATATACCACCCCATAGCACTTACAGCACTCTCTGGGTGGTTTACAATTTAATTATGCAAGCTATAAATTGCCCACAGCAAGCTGGATATCCATTTTACCAACTTCGGAAGGATGGAAGGTTGTGCATTTCAAACTAGGTACTTGGAGCCATAACATCTAACTACTGATGCTCAGTTATGCATAACTTTAACATAGTATAATATTTGTGTTTTTTAAAGTAATTGATCAAGCTTTTCCCAGTGGTGATGAAAGCAAAACTGAAATTTAAATGCAATTTTGACTCAGCATAGAAATAATGTTGTGGGAACAGTATCTATGTGAAGGCAGCCTTGTAGTTTAACTAGTTTTAGTGAGGTTTAAAGATGCCATTGAGCAAATGTTACACTGGTCTCTAAGGCAAAGTCGTCAGCTCTGTCATCCGCAGATGAACTTAACAGTCCGAGAAACGTCTGGAAGTATCTTCATAATAATGAAGGGGAAGGGGAATGTCCAATAGTTATTCAAATCAGGGACATTAAAATTACCTTAATTAACAATGCCCAAAAGAGTCTCTTTGTTGAGTTTAGTGGAGCCTGAAACTGATCTTGTATAATTACATCTTGGGCTGTCAATATAGCTCTATTTGGGCATGCTAATTATGTGCTGAATAAATATATGAGAAAGGAGAATGATCTATCTTCCCCCTCCTACACCTTTATTGGAGGGCCACACAGAGAGGGCATCTTTTCTTTTTTGGAAATCAGTTTTCCTGATTATATGGGAAGTCTCCACGATTAAAGAAAGCTCTCCTCTTTGAATCATTGCCTTACACTTTTGGAGGATATGGAAATCAGAACATGGGATTCAGAAGTAGCATGCTTCCTAGCATTGCACAGTTATACAGCATTCAGTTGGAAAACCTGAAATGGGGATATGGTGATGTGCACAGTCATTGTGATCATATGTGCTGAGGCTTGAACATAGACTTGAATGTACAAGGTTCGTATCACTACAGAAGCATAGGTATGTGTGTGTATCCTTTGGCCTGTCATTGTCTCCTGATATCTGTTCTCTTTCTGAAAAAAATGAAAAATAATTGCATTAGTATCTTACATAGTTATAGACAGGAACAATGACTGTTTTTTTTAAAAAAATCAGAAGTGGGCTACTTCTGTAACATTATCTCAGACATTTATACTTGTGGCAGGGCATAAATTGCATCCACATAAGTGCTGCATTGAATGAAATTTTCCACAGCCAATTTTTTTATATATATACCCACCCACACAGAGATAGATAGATAGATAGATAGATAGAGAGAGAGAGAGAGAGAGAGAGAGAGAGGACCTTCATATTACAAGTGTTTTTTAAACAGAAAATTTGCTTAAAGGAAAAAAAATTCCAGATAAAGGAAAACCGCTTAACAGAATCACCTATGGGGCAAATCTGTACAGGGATTCTCTCTTGCAAGGTATAGCAGGCCTTAAACACTTCTACAAAAGTGTCATGAAGATTGTGGCAGAGGTTGTGAAAGCTTGAGCCAAACAAAACCTTACACTCTGCTGCCAACACCTGCCAACTCTCAACATCAACAAAGCTTGAAAAAGGGGGTCACGAGTGACAGGAAACACAATATGAATGCTGGAGGTAGGGGAAGCTGTGCATTTCCAATTTTGGGATATGCTAAATGTGAAAGTGAGTTATTTTGAATAAACAATGTTAGTCTAATCCATTCTAAGTCTTGGCCTGGAGGGGAATGAAATAAGACTCCCATAACATAAGTATATTTTTTTAGATAGAAAATTATTTTACGTCTCAGTAAATAAAACAGTTTGACATATTAATTCAAAATGGTTGGTCTTCTGGCAAAGTTGCTTCTAGAGTGTGTTATCTGTTTGATAAAACAAGTTTGTGCTTATGGATCCAGTTTAATGCAGCATGGACAAAGTTTAATGGTGGAAAAAATCCCTCTCTGTATCCATGTCTGAATCCATACTTTTCACTTTTTTATTTTAATGTTTGGTAGGACTCTGATCATGGACTACATAGTTTCTTTTCTAATGGAGAATAAATTATTTTAGGGATTTTTAATGCTATAGCGGAGCTCATTAATAACTTTCTAAAGTGGCTCCATAAACTGCCAGATTAAGATGTCAAGCACATCAGAAATGCTCCTTTCTTGCTGACAGTTTCATTGTCGGTAAAATTACTGTTTGCCACTGCTTTCCAGAATGAGTGGCAAGGGTCAATTTAAAGAGTGTGATTCAAACTACATGAGTGGTAAAACAATTATTTCCTCACAGACTCATTATATTCTCATCATAGCATTCATTTCTCATTTTTCATAAATTATGTAAATTTCATCTGAGACATGCTAGATACATATCAGTAGCATCTAGTCTCTCACTATATTAAGTAGCATAAGGTGTTAGGCATACTAAACATATGTACATATGCTGAAGTTCCAGTGTAACCTTATAGCTATCAGGGAAGATTTATGTGATCCTAAGTCTTGCATAATTGAATTAGAGTACTTTTTTCAGCTAACTTGGAATTCTAGGGAATATTAAGTGTTCTGCTTATATCCTGCCCCACTCTCTAGGCAGTTTACAATTTAATTATGCAGGCTACACATTCCCCCTCCCCCCAGCAATCTGGGTTCTCATTTTACTGACCTCAGAAGGATGGAAGGCTGATTCAACCATGAGCCTGCTACCTGGGTTTGAATCTCAGGTCTTGAGCACAGTTTTAGCAGCAGTACAGGCATTTAGCCATTGTGCCACAAGGCTCCTATTAATAACACAGATAATAGGGTTTCAATCAAGCAGAAGATGAAATGGTAAAATAAATATATTTTAGGAAGGCATGCTATGATTAATTTGTCTGTTCTCAGCTAATTGGCATATCCCTAACTGGTTATGCCCACCTCTGCTAAAGCAGAGTTGTGAAGATGGAATTATCTTTTCCTTTTTTTCAAAGGAGTAATCAGACTTATCAGATAGTTGGGTAAAGGGTCCATTCTTCTCTCCCCATTGATCTTATCAGCAAAATTACGGTTACTTGATGAGGGATTTCATTGTGCAATCCCAGGTGTTACATGCATCTTTTTTAGGGTTGTATCTGTCTTACTGTATCAGAGTCACATCTTAGTCTAATAGTGTGAGCGCTGATAATTGAGATCCACTATTTTGTCTCATTGGCAAGTAATGCATGCACAAGCAGAAATGGTTAGGAACTTCTGCTGTGGTGTCAAACTCTCCCATCTAAGAGTTTCTTTTGGTCCAGTCTTCCTGGAGCTTTAGCAAACTGAAAAAGTTTCATGTTCTGGTATGTTTTGTTGCAATTCATTGAATCGTCAGCTTCTTTAGTATTTTGGCTGGATCTTTTTTGTCATCTACTAAATCTCCCTTATCTCCCCACCATCACCACAGATCTTGGTTTAAATTGTTTCCATTATCCATCTATGTGAGGGTTCACCCAGAAATAGCCCATGACCGTGCCAAAACAAGAATAGCAGACCACATCACCAAGTGGGACAAATGCTAAGAAAATGAAAAAGAAGATCTATAGGCAGGTCAGAAAGACAAGATTAGAAGATCACTTCCTTTAAAAAACCCTCTGATTTATGAATGTAGGGTATTGTGCTTCTGTATCTATGATTCAAGATGCCAGAAAATGGCCAATATTTCTGCACCTGGGTTACCCATGGTTAGTATAGAGATGGAGACACATTTAAAAGTGGCGATTCATCATGATTCATTATTCATTGGGCTGATGAATCAATGAATCAACAAACTGATGAATTTCCTGTGATGAATTGATGGATCAATGAACTGATTTGTCTCCAGTTTAAAATGGTTTAAAATCCCTGCTTAGCATCTAGAGACCCAAATTCAAAGAAACACTTTTTCTGGATCTCCCCTACAACCCCTGTGAGTTTGTTGAAGTAAAGTGTTCAAGGAGGGGCTCCCAGAAAAGTGAACCCTAGGCACCTAGAGACACCAAACTTGTAGAGAGACACCTTTCATCTCTTTTCTACAATCCCTCCAAGTTTGGTGAAAAATGGGTTTTAGAAATCTGAGTTAAACACCCATTAGTACCACCCCCAGGAAAGCACCCATTAGCAACTGTTCTAGGAAACCCAGTCTTTACCAAACTTGGAGGGCTTCTAAGGGAGAATCAGAGGGGGCTTATCTGCAATTTTGAGTCTTTAGGTGCTTGGGAATTACTTTTCTTGAGGAGCCCTTTTTGGGGGTATATAACTCAGATATCAAAATTCCAGTCTCCACCTGAAGATGCTTCTCTCCAAATTTGGTGCCTCTAGGTGCCTCATGGGGCATTTTATTGCCTGCTGAATTAAAAAATTAAATTTTGCTAAAAATTCATCTATTTGTATTTGCCGGGGGACTTTATAAATGAGGAATACAAATTGACAAGTTTTGATGAATTGGCAAAATTAGCAGAAAACTTGATTCATTTTTTATTTCATGCCAATCTCTACTTAGGAGCCACAGGTTCTGTTCAGTGTCAGTCACAAAGTGCAAGGGAAATCCCAGAAGTTGACTCCTTGTTTTGGTCAGTTAACCACTTCTCACCCAAACACAAAGCAATTGTCAGGGCTGTTTCCAACAAGTGTCAATGGTAGAGATGGGCACAAATAAAAAAAATGGCGTTTTGGTTTTTCGTTTGTTGTTGAGAGGTCTGTTTCATTTTGTTACCGCTTTTTGTGAATTTTTGGGAAAATTTCATTTTTGTTTTTTGTTTTTTCATTTTTCATTTCTACCTGCTTTTTGCGCAATTTTTAAAGCATTTCCACGTGGGGGCATCCCCCAATGCCCCAGACCACAGAGAAAACACTAAAAAAACTGATGCTGGCAGAGACACAGTATAGACTAGGTACGCAGGGAGGCTGCAAAGGCAGCGGCGGGCATTGCCCAGGGTGCAAGGCAGCCGCAGAGTGACTGCACTGTGGGGCAGGGGAGGGTACTCACCAAGAGGTATGCACACATGCACACAGAGAGGCTGCAGGACTGAAGCTAGAGTCGCAAAGACAGCAATCCCACCCTAACTCCCACCGGGGACTGCAAGGAGGACGGGGGCTGCCAGAGCTTTTTATGCCCTCTGTGGCTGCCAGACCTGCCCAGTCAGTAACCTGGGCATGCTATTGATTGAAGTTGTCCAAGAATTTACATGATCCCATCACATGGCTTGCCTCCATGTTGTGGCTGGAGTGGCAACATCCATTTTGTCATCCTTAAAGGGAAAAGAAAAATACATCGTGATGGGAGAAGACAAAAACAAACATTTTAAGGACCCCAATCCCCTGGTAGGTAATAATTTCAAATAATTATCACATTATCACTGCATTTTTATGGATGTCCAGGGTGTTTTAATACCCAAGAAATCAATATTAGGCACCTGGGAGCCATGTTGGGTTGATGTCCCCTAACTCCCCTTAAAGGAAAATAATACAGCGATCTGAGAAAAGACATATATGCACGTTTTAAGGCCCCCAACCACTGCTGGTAGGTATTATCAGACAGTATAAATAATTATTGCTGCGTTTTTATGGATGTCCAGGGCATTTTTTAGCATTTTAAACAGCTCATTTCATTGCACATCACCATTAACAAAAATGAAATGTAACGAACACAATTTTTGTGGTTCTGTTCGGTTTGTTCCAATTTCATTGCAATTTTCGTTTGTTGTTTTGTTACGTAACGAAACGAATAACAAATAACAGAAATGAAAAAATGTTTGTTTCGTGCCCAGATCTGAAATATTCATTTATGTCAACTGCCCTTTACCAAGCCTTCAGCTTCATACACAAGGGCAGTGCTGGAAGGTTTTACAATATAATGACAATAAACTGCTACACTGCAATAATAGGTAGCTGGTAAGGTGCAACTACAGGAGGCTCATTGAATCAATGGCACTTAGAGAGTTGACTCACCAAATCACTAGTTTTAACATGCCCTTTCGTTACAACTTATCACACTAGACAAGGGTTTTTCAGCCAATTTGTTGCAATTACAGTGATAACGTACACTAGTTTTGGATCTATTTACTTCAAATCACTGTCATGTCTTTTGTGCTCCCTTCTGCAGAAGAAGTCCTTGGAGAAAGCTCAGTGTGAGCCATCACATCAACTCTGCTTTACTTAATTTATGAATTTCTGGCTTCTTCTGCTTGATGAACAGTATGGCATTCCCTCACACCTCTTAATCAACAAAAACTGGTTCATTGCAATATGCCACATGATGGATGTTTCATTGATATTCAAGACAACAACATGTGCATATATGCATATATAATTCACAGATCTAGCATTGATTGAATATTTAATTGCAATAGTGTGAAGCCAGTCACGATACCATTAAAAATGGATTCCTTTAATTTTCTTATCTCTTTCCTTAGTTCTCCCTGGAATTTCTATTCTACCTGCAAACACTTGTGTTCCTTCCTTGTACATCTGGTACAGTGCTGCTGACAGCAACATTACTCCACAGGGAATGTGAACACCATCTGTATGAGACACTCAGTATCTAATAGCTTAAGAACTGGCGAGTCATAACCATCTGAGAAACTGGGTTTTTCAGGATGTTAAGCTACTGGCTTCTGATCTTCTTTTTACCAACACAATACACATGGTAAAGCAGGTCTACTGCTGTGTGGTTCATTCAGCATATAGGACAACACAGGGGGTGAATAAAACACTTCCTTTATCATGCAGAAGACTCTGTTTACTGCAACCACTTGGCTTCAGGCAAAAGTAAAGAAGATGAGGCTTCAAAAGCCATACAAAATTGGGAACCCAAGTGGTGATTTACATTCCTACTGCAAGATCTTCTGGAAATAGAAATGGAATAGAAACACATCCTGAAAAACAAGAACACCCAAACAGATGTTTAACACTGTACATAAATGTGCACTCTCTCCCCCAAGCGAGCAGAATTTAGGATATGAACTCACCTTTTGTACTAGACAGAAAATGCCAAGTTCCAAATGAAGGTATATTAACAGTTCCGTAAATTATATTCTAGCGGAGTTTACCAATGGCACTTATGGAAGGCTCACAGCAGTGTCTGCGCCAATGAGATTATGGAATGTTTTAGAATTAGAGATTCACACAGTTAGCCAGATTCATCCTACTGGAATTCTTATAGACATATTTTCCTGTTTATTGCCATCAAACTTAAAATCAAAATTTCAAGTTTTTACTACAAGGCCACGATTCCTACTTCTGCTGTTTGTTTTTGGTCTGTTTGTTTTTGTTTGTTTGTCTCTTTTTCTGATATGAGACCATGATCCACAACACCCTCTAAGCTTCATGGTGGATTTTGAGCTTTCCATTTGACCAGGACTACGAACAGCACTTGGCATATGCACCCTTTGATTTTAGCTGTATCCAATGGCTCTTAAATTTCTTTGGATTAAAACCCTGATGAGTTAAATCACAATGGTCCTGTTAAATGTCAAGTTAAATGTCTAATCCAAGGATTGTTAGAAATCGATTTCATTGTATTTTAATTATCTAATAAGTGAAAATGGCTAAAAATATGAAACAATGTTGATTTGATAGATCAAAATTAAATCCCAATCAAAGCAGTATATCCAGTGCTAAAACACATTAAATTGATGATTTTGTTTTAGCACGTTATTGTTTTCTTTTAATTTTCCTGCAGACATTGCAGTTGGAGAATTTATCTATACATAACATATGAGGGTGGTAGTCATAAGAGAAGCCTAGTTTCTGCTAGCTCTTTATCCAAATGATTCAAAGAAAAGTGTATGCCCATAAATAATGCAGTTAAAGTCATCTCACTAAAAATATATACAGCATTTTCATGTATCATTTCACACTTTCTCCAATGTCTCATTCCAAGCTTTCTCCAATGAGCTCTGCATTATTATATATATCAAAGTACCAAATTTTCCCATCTATAAAATTGCACCATGTATAAGATGATCCCCACTTTTCCAACTCAAAATTATAATTTTGCAACCACGCAGTTCTCTTCTCAGCTTATATCTAAACAGAAGATGACCCTCTATTTTTAGTGTAGCAATTTTAGACAAAAATATAGTCTTATATTCGGAAAAATACTGCATGCATGCGATTATGCAGTAATACCATTTTTATTCATAGTATTATTGCAAGGTAAGTCATCATGGATACTGACATGTACTTTGCAATTTGGTGCAGAGCTTGGGGAGGGGGTAACAATTCCATGAGAGACCAACCAGGGATAGGATGTTTTGAATTATTTTGGACTACAAATCCCAGACATCTCCATTCTGGGAGTTCTACCTGACATACAGATACCTTAAAGGAATGTAAATGTGTCTCAGACATGAGAAAAGCTTCAACTGGAAGGTTTTGAGGTGTACTTAGGCCTAATACTCTTGCCAGAGAGAAAGTTTCCAACTAGTAGTGGCGCAAGTATAGGAAAGGAGTTATGAAGTTATGAATCTGGGGAGTTACAATTCTAAGAATCAATTTTCCAAGCCCTCACAAGTACAGTATCTTGATTCAAAGTTCTATATTCTGTCTTCTACATTGTGTTGCACAAATAATGTCAGTACAGGAGAGTCTTTGCAAATTCCACTGCAAATTTTCCTGCAACTCGTGTTTAAGTTTCACCTCCTTGTAAACGTAGCCTTAATCTTTCTAATATCTGTCCAAAACATCTGTATATTCCCTGTGTTGTTTTTCATTTACAACTTAGAATTGATTCACAAATGCATGTTCGTGACGTAATATACCAGGTCAACAGAACTGGGCCTACCCTGTGCATATGAGAAAATGGCCCATATTTTCAGAGAATAGTTGGCCACATTAGGAAGAAGATCCTGCCAGATGCTCAAAATTGAGACTTTCATACTAACCATGACTTCTGAAAAGGTAGATAGAGTAATCTAATGGTGTAATTCTATATGTGTCCACTAGAAAATAGCATTTATTTAGGGCTTGCTTTAAGGTAAGTGAGTATACAGTGGTACCTCTACTTATGAGGGGCTCGACATAAGAGCAAACAACCATTGACATTTTAACTGCTGCCTTAACAAATTTTAGATGCAGTCTGCTCTACTTACAATTTTTCATTTTTATTTTATTTATTTTTTATATATTCTTTTGATTTTTTTAGATAGGGATGCTCTACTTAAGAGTTGTTTGACTTAAAAGCGTGCATTTGGAATGCATTAAACTGGTAAGTAGAGGTACCACTGTACTCAGTTTCAGCCTACATTGAATTTAAGATGTCACCAAAAGCTGTAACTTGTTAATAAACTGTGGTAGAATAATGAAAGGATTAAAGGACGTGTACTATGGTAGCATAATATGAGGTGAATTCTGAAGGAGAAAGAAAAAAAGCATAAATTTTGGAGGGTAATTTTTTGCAGGTTTAATTTTATACCAATTTTAAAAAAATAGTTTGCTATTGAGAGGTGGCATCTAGAATCCAATGCATATTGTAAGGAACATTCTTTTATGCATGGTCTCTCTCTACTTGATCTGGAACCCTAGAAAATCTGGGTTCCAGATCAAGCAGAGATGGCATTGACAGCTTCCATATAGAGAATTCTCATATTCAGGCTTATTTTAACTAGATTCCAAATGTCTGAACAGCATATCCTACATCTTCCACGTGGCTTCTTTTCAAGGATATTGATAAAGACATATATCTTCTTCATATAAAATGTCTTATTTCACAGCATATATTAACTATCCTTATCCACCTGAACCTGAATTGAAAATTGCTACTGGCAAATATAGATTTAGTTCTTTCTCTCCTTCTCACCTATTTTAATTAGCTTTTTTCTAGTGCTACAAAGATGAATATGTATATATTCTTTAACTATATACAGTGGTACCTCTACTTACAAGTTTAATCCATTCTGGATGCATGCTCATAAGTCAAACAATTCATAAGTAGAGCAGCCATATTTTTTAAAAAATCAAACAAACAAATAAAAAGTCGAAAAAAATAAAAAAGTAAGTAGAGCAGACTTCATCTAAAATTTGTAAGGTAGCAGTTAAAATGCCAATGATTTTCCCCTCTTAAGTGGAATTGCTCATAAGTAGAGCCACTGATAAGTAGAGGTACCACTCTGTGTGTGTGTGTGTGTGTGTGTGTGTGTACCTGACAAGAGACAACACTATTCAAAAAGGAGAAATTTCTAACCAGTTGATATATATACACACTGTACACACACACACACACATACATACATTAAAGTATATATTGGTTAATATATTTTTCTCCTCCATCCTTCTAACATAGCAAAGGGGAAAATATATATTTCCTATTAAGACCTTTTGATTTTTTTGCAGTAAAAGTCCAGTATTGTTCACTCATGTCATTTACACTTGGATTGTCATCTATAGGAACTGGGGCCATTGTTGCGCTCTTGTTACTGGAAAAATGAACTCACAGACTTGGGTGAGCACAGACAGAACTGTTCTTTCAGCTCTCTAATATGAAGGACAGTTTAGAAGTCATGGTCTGACTATCTTCCCTGCTGCACATATAAAATGTCATGCGGAGGGATGTATTTTTTTTCCTGCCTCTCCCTGAGATGTATCAGCTTTGGCTTTGACGATGGCAGGAGACAGAGGAGAAAAATGAGTTATCTTGTAATTTGATGAGGTCAATGTTAATGTGAGTACACTGGTATCAGGCTCAAGGAAGCCATGCCATTTTTAGGACACATTATTAACATATTTGGCCTGTCAGTCAACAACACTTTTAAACACAATGATCTAGGAAGACAGCAGGATCAGAAGTTGGATTTCTTCTACCATCTTCTCAGAGCTGAGACACAGTTATAGCATCCCTAGGATGCCTTGGGAATGATACAATAAAATGATATGTTACTTGCTTCAACAACACAATGGTTGAATTGTAATTAACAAGTTTAATGTAGATATAAATAACATGCAGTCACAGCCTTTGCAAAACGTTCGGGGTGAATTTCAGGCTTAAGTTGCATGCTATGGGAAGTTTCTGTCCATGAACTATATTCTTTTTTAGTGCATGTGGAAGAAACTGATTCATTCAAATGGGTCTCAAGCTATTAATCAAACACTCCTTGTATTTAAATGTTCTTTCAGAACAGAACAATCACACTAGTATGGTGGATCTCCAGCCCAAAGAATATAAAGACTAAGTTTTTTATTAGTTGGGTTAGTACCTCTAGTACCCCTTTCCTTCTGAACTTAGCTGCAATCTTTATCATATGTGTTGGTGTATACCATTCCTGCCAGGCTAGTCTTGAAAGGCAGTTTGTAGAAGGAAGTCAGTTAATGCCATTGTCTTGATGGAGACAAAACCTGATAGGCTTGAATTGTTAATATGTTAGAATAGTACAATACAACCAGTTGCCTTGAGGGGGTGAGCATTCTAACACTGGAGGCATTCAAGAGAAAACTGGGCAATCATCTATCAGATGTGGTTTGATTTGCATTCCTGTATTGAGCAGGGGGTTGAATCAGTGGTGTTACAAGCCCCATCCAAGGAAGTTATTCTACAATTCTATAATTCTATGGATCAATGCAGTCTATTGCATTTTTGGGCCTCCCTTTCCTTTCTAGCGTGACTATGTGCATACTGTGGTGATAACTAACAGCACATCAAAATTTACACTCCACCACTGAGTCTTTGGCTCTGATTTGGGCCTGGCCAAATGAGCCATGGTTATGGTAGGCTGTTTGTGCTTACTTATTCAAATTATGTTCTGCTATCAATACACTGTTGCAAAGCCTGTCAGCTCCTTGAATATCATGCATTTGTACTCCAGTACAGAATTATGTGGTAGTTATCCTTCTAGATTTCAATTTGCAATGCTATCATCCTTTTTTATCAGAATATTTTATGTAATTTTATTTCTCATATATTCACTGAGTTAGGACAATGCTTTTCCTGTTCAGTTCATAGGGTAGTTGCTTGTGTTTTTCCACCTGTTTCACAGGAATACCACAACTGCTCTTAACCCCCCTCTATCCCTATAGTCCTGTTTGCATTATTAAGACATCAATCCCAGGCTCTCTCGGTAATTCCCATCATGGTGCTGTTGAAATCACTTTGGTCCCACACTATTTGAAGGACCATATCATCCCATGAGAACCATCTTGGCTGTTAAGATCTCCTGAGGAAGCCCTTCTCTCAGCTTACAATCTTCAGGGCCGATTTGATTTGGACCCAAGAGTGGGCCTTTTTGAGTGGATGCTCTTAGGTTGTGCAATGCACTCTCCCAGAAGGTCAGATTGGGTGTCTCTCTCTCTCTCCTATGACACTCCTGTCTATGACAAATACTTCCTTTTCAAGGAGGCTTTTTAGTGCTAAGTGAGGGTTTTTAGGAATATTGCATTTATTGAATTTTGCATATTTTTAAAAATAATAAATGGTTTTTAGTGGTGACTTTTAATATGGTCACATGTTTAACTGTTTTGAAATGTTATTTTATGGTGTTTTTAATTGTGATAATTGTGTTGTTTTTATTGATTGTGAGCTACCTTGAGTTCCATGTGGGAATTAAAGTGGCATATAACTAAATGAAACTCAACTGAACTAAACTAAAAATAATGGCACATCCTGCCTTTTCTGTTATTGTATTTTTAATATGCAGACTTTGCAAAATTATGCATTAGTATCTCATATTGTAATACATTGTTTTGTAATATCATTCCATGAGAATATAGTTATGTTATTCTGCAAAAGTGCAAATCAACATTCTATAAGACAATTTTAAAAGTGGTAGCAGTTCAAACAAAAAAGTATAACTTTGAAAATGGACTGCAGATCAGCACCAAATTTGGTATAGATATAGCAGACAGGCCATTGTGCCAAATTTCAGGATGTTTGTGAAAGCTTTTTTGAGATTTGATTTTTAAAACATAAAAATGTTTACTCAGCTGTGCATTAAAAAGTAACCTCAAATGCCCTGAGATTTAGAACAGATTGAATAAATTGAAAATACCAGTCTTCCTTATCTTGAAAGAAAATGTTTAGCCCCACCTTCCCTTTTAATGTGCTAGGACAAGAGGTTGCAAAAGCTGATATATTGATCCTCAAAAATCTCCTCTCAAAATAGGAAAACAAAACAAAGCACAACCTTGTTATAAATTCAGCATGCATGGAATCAGTTCACCATCAAGAAAGTGAGTAAATGGGTTCTGTAGTACTTTCCCAAGCTCACTCCATGTTTATGCAGGTGTCTTATTATCATGGCCTGAAGTTGAAGACAACAGCTCAGACTACCCAGAGAAAGACCAAACACCCACATTCCAATGGAGCTGACATCAGACATTATCTCATGAGAACTGATGGGAGGGGAGAGGGAAAGGAATATGGAAATATGCTAATAGATGGTTGGATGTCACATGAGAAAATAGGTGAAGAGCAGGTGGAGATAGGGGAGCTAGCTACTAATAATATATATGCATGTTAGTGTTCATGTAGAGTGATGCAAGATGGCTACATTGTAGGATAATTAGTTATTTCAGATATGAAGCAGTGATGGGTTTTGTAGTCAGTAGTGAGAAGATAACTCAGATTTTATTTTCTAGGACGGCTTGCTCAAACTTTAAGCTGAACCCCTTTTTTTGCCTTCCTTTGCCTTGTTTCTCCTGTAACTTGGATTTTAAGCTCTCTTTTACTTTTTACTTTTTAATAAAATAATAATATTTTACCAAGGTGTGAACCTTCCATGACTAGAAGGGCAATTTTGGTAACTTTGCTATTCGGTTTATTTGTTTGGCATGCAGTCTCAAAGGATGCAACCAAGTTTAACTTCCATCTTTGAACAATGTGGAGGTCAAAGAAACAGTTAATAGGTTTTCTTTGAAGAGTCGAAAAACAAAAACAAAACAAAAACTACAGACCATAGACTTACTTTAAATGAAGCATTGGAGCCACAGTGCTTCTGAAAGGGACATCCAGTAAGGCATAGTCAAAATATTTCTCTATTATGAAAGCAGTTACACAGAGTAGCTTTCTTGTCAGCATCCTGTGAGTTGGCATGGGAGCATTAGTTTACCTGAAAGGTTAAAGAGTGTTCGTGTTTTTCTACTGCAGGTGTTGCACTCATTAACACTTTGGCTTCACAATTTCATTAAGTCCAAAAACAGCCCTTCAAAATATTTTGACATAGAAGGACTACGGCCATATCCCAGCTCCCCTCCCCTGCCCTTCACAATATAATTACCACATTGCCAAAATGAAAAGGGATGCCAGGCTTTACATAGTAAAGGGAAACCTGAATTTTGATAACACCTATGGTAGCAGTCAAAATGGTCTACAGGATACTTTTATTTTCACTACCAGTCCCAGTGTGATACCAAGCAAGCAAAAATCCTAAAAGCTAAATTATTTTTGCATCAATTAACCACTTCTCATCAACATACAGATCAATTGTCAGGGCTTGTTTTTAACAAGAATGATTTTTATGTATTACCACCATCCCAGTCTTAGTGCACCTGATCCTGTTTGATTTTCAAAGCTAAGTAGAACTTGGCCTGATTGGTTCTCAGATTTTTGGAACACATGCCAAGTTATCAGAGAATCCTGCTTGATATCCTGGCACTACTGGCCTAGATGGATGAGTGGTAAAAATCAGTATAATGTGATATATTGCTATGTAATATCATGTGCAACTAGTGGGGTTTTTTTTTAGTATCCAAAATATTAATCCAAGTGCACAAGCTTGTTTCTACAATTTTTCCAATTGTACTAAGGTGTCTTGGATTTTTATAATGTCAACTTGGAATTAAAGCCCCATGAAATTTAAGGACGTTTACTTCCAGATAAGCGGACATAGGATTGCAGCCCAAACGAGCCTAAAATGCTAAAGAAAAATAGTCTAATACAAGCATCAAAGGACTAATTTATATGATGGCTATTTATTTCTAGACTGCCCATCTGATAACAGGACTACTCTGGATGGTTTTCAACAATAAGAACATAAGAAGAGCCGTGCTGGATCAGGCCAAAGACCCATCTAGTCCAGCTTCCTGTATCTCACAGTGGCCCTGCCAAATGCCTCTGGGAGTGCACAAGACTAGATATCTGTCTCCTGATATCACTCCCATGCACCTGGCCCTTGAAGTATCCTGGTTTTAAGCCTGGAGATTACACATCTCCATTGTGGTTTGTAACCAGTGATGGACTTTTCCTCCAGGAATCTGTCCAATCCCCTTTTGAAGGCATCCAGGCCAGATGCCATCACCACATCCTGTGGCTGGGAGTTCCACAAACTATCACACACAGTGCAAACAAGATGGAATTAAAGTAGAGCTAAGCTTCTAGAACTGTATTGTGCAGTCTATAAATAGTTTATAGACTGGCATTCTCTTGCCACCAAGTCAACCTATCAGATAATGCATCCCACTCAAATTAACAGTAAAACTGAAATATCATCTGCTTTTGAACTCCTGTTTATTTGGAGTGAGGCTGCAAAACAGCCTACATTCTGATTGATAATGATTGTTCTATTTTAGGCCTTAGAAGATTGCAAAGTTTGAAAGTTCATAATGTTCTCATGGAAAGTGAATGTCACAAAACTTTCCTGTCTGTAAGGTGATACAAAAATAAGCCCTTAGCTAACAGACTACAAATTGACGTCTTATAATAAAACAACAAAACTAAAACACACACACACACCACACAACAAATTTAAAGTGAAAATCACCAAGAGACACAATCCATGTAGGGCTGCTCCCTCTATCCATGTTCTCATTTGTGTTTACTTTGTAGAATGCTAAGAAATGGAGCACTTAGCTGACACCATCAGTCCTCTTCCTGCTTTGAAGTTACATTCTAATGGACATCTTTAGCAGCTCATTCCAGGGGGACAAAGTGTTCATTTGCAGTATTGTTAAATGCCAAATATGCAACTGTGGTGGTTCAAAAGAGGCTTTATTTCTAGCAAAATAATAGTTTGCCATTAGTTTTACAATGAATGTGCATTATGACTTCAGGCTGCTTCTTATTTCTATCATAGTGCTTTCACTGTTGTGGTTCTTATGTATGTTTTTGGTGATCTGTAGACATGGGCACGACCAGAAAAAATGACGTTTTGAGTTTTCATTTGTCGGAACAGGTCCGTTTCGGGTCGTTTCCATTTGTCGTGAAATTTTTCAAATTTGTCATTTCGTTTGCCGTTTGCCGTTTCTCGTTTCCACCGCGATTTAGTGCGATTTGACTTCCCAGAGCATAGGGGCGCCCTGCACTCAGGGCCAACGCTAGGTCTTTTTGCACCCTAGGCAGTGGGGGGGGGCGGTGGCAGGCGGCGGGGGAGGTGCGGGCAGGTGGCGGTGGCGGGGGGCCATGGGTGGGCAGTGACAGCAGCAGGGGGAGGCGCAGGCGGGCGAGAGGGTGGGCGAAGGCCACGGGCGGGCAAGTGGGCGGGCAGCGGCGTGGGCGGGCGGGCGAGTGGGCAATTAGGATATCACTTAGGATAGAGGTTCTGTTCTTGGCTTGCACCCCAAATGTGTGTGCATGCAAGCAAATTGAAGTTGGGAAAATAGAAAATAAATGGTAGTATATAATATATATTTAAAATAAATCCACAACTCCCACTCCCAGTCGAACCTCCCCCTTTATATCCAATATCAGAAAAAAATCCTCACAAACTGCCAGAGAAGAAATAAAGAATAAACTGCTATTCCCTTCAGGAGACAAAGCTGCAGGGAATCGAAGACATTATTTTCTAAATTCAATTCCCTCCCTGCCTGCCTAACTTAAATCTAAAGCTCCAGCCTCCCTCCAATCTCGATTCGAATAGCCAGAGCAGCCAGCCACACAGCCCTCCACCCTCCACATCCAAGACCTGACTGCAACTTCTGGAAGGTGCCTCGGCTTTTTATGCCCTCTGGCACATCCAGAAGTGTCAGTCAAAACCTGGCCATGCCATTGGTGGAATGGTTCAAAAAATTGCATGGTCTCATCCCATGCCCAGCCCAAATGGGCAGGTCTAAAAAAATAATAAAATAAAATAAAATAAAATCAATACGACATTTTATTGCTATTAAAAATCCACTGCTGCTACTATTAAAATTCAGGCATTTAAAATAAATAAATTTCACGTGTTTCTGTGGTGATTTGGTGTGTTTTTTGACGACGATTTCAAAAGCAAAATTATGGTCGCCATTTTGACCCCCCCACCGCATGGCATGGCAAGACGATGAGGATGACCCCCCCAGCCTGGTGCAAGCAGCCCAGGACAGGAGAAGAGGGGGGGAAGGCCGGGGACCCCCCAGAAACCACCCCTCTGGTAGGTGGCAAAGCCTCAGGCAGGCATATTTTCGCCTGCCTTTTTGGCCGGGAGTCGGGTTTTTTTAAAAAAAAAACTTTTAAAAACTTTTTCTATGCTTCGCATTGCACAATCGCCGCAATGCCACAAACGACAACGAAAAACCCGACCAAATTTTTCTTTTTTCAGTTCGAGTTCGAGTTCTGATGGCTTAATTATCGTTACCGTTTCCGTTACGTAACAGAAATGAAAAACGGAAACGGAAACGGAAATTTCGCCAAGTCATGCCCATGTCTAGTGATCTGATTTGTCTACAACACAAGCAAATGAACAATATGTCTTAAAGGCCATGGGAAGGGGAGATACCCTTGACTAATGGAAAGTTTCTACCTTAAGGTTTTCACTGTATCATATGCAGTCCTCAACAAAAGTTTGTGATGTGGCCTCTACTGGTCTTGATACTCTGTATGGTCATGTATCTGCTTTTGGAACAGAGTTCAGTACAAAATGCATGTATGTATGCA
Source organism: Phrynocephalus versicolor (assembly GCA_023846285.1). Lineage (NCBI taxonomy): Eukaryota > Metazoa > Chordata > Lepidosauria > Squamata > Agamidae > Phrynocephalus > Phrynocephalus versicolor. Next base: position 56,056,037 of record JAHTLZ010000237.1, read on the forward strand.
TTTATCCAGCCATCTTGTCCTTACATCTTGTCCTTATTCCAGTTCAAGGCAGCTTACAAAACAAGGGGCGGGGGGAAATAAAGATACAGAAGTTTAAATGGACAAAATGCTATTGTGCTGGTGGAAGGGAAATGGGATAGCATGGAGCAGAAAATTACTACTAATTAACAAACTAGCCTCATGCTATGTTTGAGATGGGATCTCCGAGTGATTTTCTTCAAGATATCTCTTATGTTTTGGAAAATAACTCAGTAAGAGTTATAGCTGGGATGTAACCCAGTCTGAGTCACAACTGGGGAAGTCACTGAAACTATTTTGGTAAAATCCCCTGTCTGAGGGTCTAAAAGCATTGTTATCATGTATTTCATGATAAGAGATAACCAAAACATGACTCTGCTGGGAACAGTTGGACTATATTATTAATACTTATAGTTGGTGTTATGTTCAAATGGTCAGTTGTTTTTTTCATTATGTTTTCATGACTTCAAATATTTGCTTTAACATCATCAGAATTATTATATAAGTTTTACAACAAACTCCTTTAGTTGTACTTATTTTCCAAAGCCTTGTAGTGCATTTTTCATTTTTCAGTCTGTTAGTCACAAATTCTTGGCATATGCTTGTTCACTTACAATACATTTTTAAAAGACAAATGGTGTCATTTTGAACTTTCAAAAGGATAGTGAAAGGATATCCAGATAAAAGAAATTGTACCATAGGCACGAAATTGGCTGTCAAGAAAAATAAATCTTGTTAAAAGTGTGTAATGCACAATCTTTAAGCCTGCTCACAAAGGGTGTAGGCTCTTGAGATTTTTGTGTAGGAAAGCCATGATATCAAGTTGATGTTGACATGATGGCATTTGGAAACAGGAATAACACTGACCTTGTCTATCATGGGAGTGAGATCTTCAGCCTGTTCAAAATGCCTGAAATGGCCCTCCCTTGAGTCTTCCCCAGGCATTCCTGTGAGGTCAGTGGGAGTAAGGCAAGAGTCTCCATGAAGTTAAAGCCCTGGGAGACTCATATGGAGGGCATGTAATTCTTTGGTACCATTATTCCTTACAGGGTAGCTCTAGGATGAATTTGGAAGTTATCACAGCATTATGGCTGGAATCCAGTAGTAAACTGCACCTTGGAATATGCATTTTGAATCAATGGTGAACTGGTATGTCAAAACCTATGTAAGTTCCATTGGTTCAATGGGCTTGTGACTTAATGCTGGATTTCAAATACATAGCATATTACTTTAAAGAGTGATAAAGGACTAGTAATATTTTTGCCCAGCCCCTAGTAAAAAGTATCCATTACTAAATACATCTAAAACTTTGGGGTTATTTAGGGAGTTTGGGGCACCTTCACCATTTCTGAATATTTATTTAGTAAGTTACAATAAGAAATAATGAAGCCAAAGTAACACATTAATGCTTACAATGCAGCAGGGTTGTCGCATTTTTTAAAATTCCAACAAAAGCTCTCTTCTCTGCAGCTCATTCAGTTGTTAAAATTCAAAATGAAAACTGATGCTGACTTTTGAAAAATACTGTTCCAAATTCTGGTTCTGGATGTGAAAAATGTGCAGGCCACATAAAGAACTTCCTGGTATCAGGACTAGCAGACTCTGGCAAGACAGAAAGGGAAGCCAACATATATTGATAGAAAAAGGGCCCAGCCATTCTTCATGTCTAGACTTGTTAATGGGCTCATTTTCCAGCTAGACTAGTGTAAATAAATTATGAACCACTATTTTGTAGATATACCTCAGAAAAGTTAAATGGTTGCCTAAAAAGTTTTAAACTGTTCTTTTGAAACTGAAATTACTTAAAATTTATTGATAAAAACAGTCTATTTAAAAAAGCATATTTCCATCTCATTCTGTATTAGATAAACAGGCCAGTCATTCAAGAGTTTAATAAACTTATGCCATTCTGACACAATATTGAGAAACAAGTATGAAGCTATTTTACCTTCCAGGATAATCTGTTGCTAATATTAAGTTCATTTTTCTATATTCTTGAAGAAAAGAATTTCAAGAAGAGGTCCTTTGTGAAGGCACTGAATTGCAATTTAACAACAACAACACACCCCTCTATGGACATGGTGTGGCAGATGGGCTTATGTGCTTCAGTAAGGGGTATGCTGGTGATAGTGTTGCTACTTGAAAGGTCTCCCAAGCCAGATAATTCTCAGCTGAGAACCCTGACCAACTGTGTCCATCTGTTATACTGCCCCATAGTGCTTAAAGCACTCTCTGGGAAGTTTACAATTTATTTATGCAGGCTACACATTGACCCCCACTCCCTGAGCTGGGTACTCATCTTACTGACCTTGGAAGGACAGAAGGCTGAGTCAACCATGTGCTGGCTACCTGGGATTGAACCCCAAGTTGTGAACACAGTACTAGCTGCAGTACAGCAGTTTAACCACTGCACCATGAGGCCTCTTGAGTAACCAGAACAAACTGCTGCAAATCTACTGGAGCAACATACATGCAAAACTTGGACTCCTGTTGAAAAATGAGAAATTATGAGATGTTTTTAAGAAGCAAACCCATCGGCCTGCAGTTTAAAAAAAAAGAATGATGGAAATTTGGAAAAGGAAACAGCTAAATAATGAGATAACAGAACAGACTAACAGACTGAAGAAGGTTTATCATCCAGAGTAAAGTCCCCCCCCCCAAATCTGGAATTGCAAGAATGTGTTTAGCTCTAAAAAGAAAAACCTGCACAGAACAAAGGCCACAGTATGGGGGGAAAATGGAGGGTGGAGGTAGACACAACAGAGGGAGAAAATGTATCAAAAGAAGAGCAACTTACAGAACAACCCAGAAATTATGAGCTGACAAAATGGCGTCACTGAGGAAAGAATAGAAACCTATATTCGCCAAAACACAGAAAGACAAACAACCTCCTCATTTTCTGCCAATCAAAAAGTATTTCAAGTCAAAGATCTACTGACAGATGCAAATGTAGTAATCAGAACAATCCTGGCACACAGTAAAGAAAATAAACTAGCTCATGTATAGCACAGTGATCATAATAACTAGTGATGGGGACAAATAAAAAACAAATCAACACTATCAACAAATTTGTTAATTATTCATCAAGTTCTCATATTCAAAGGGATTAATAAAACAAGTAAATATTCATATCTTTGTAGATATGTGCAATATGTGATCATCCAAATTATCATCCTAACACCCCCACCCCCCCACACACACCTCCTCACCCCTGCCCCATTCCTACTACACTTGCCCTACCTTAGCTCCTGCCACATCTCCATCCTCTGATTTCCCCCCCTAACTTTCCTGGCCTGAAGCTGGTCAGGAACATCTGGCCAGATGTCCCTAGCCAAACACAGGCCAGCAAAGTCAAAGAAAGTATGTTTTTTTTTTGGGGGGGGGAGGTGTAATTCAACTTTGCCAGACTGGGGTCAGCTAGAGATGGTGGTGGTAGCCACAATGTCAACAGCCAAAATCCTGGTGGTGATCACAGCATTGGTGGCAGCGATCCCACCTGCTATCTTGGTGTTGTTGGTGCTAATTCTGCCAGTGATCCCAATGGTGGTCTTGGCCATGGCAATAGCAGTGGCATTGGCAATTATGGCAGACACTGCCATGATGGAGGCAATGGTGGATGCAATGGGAGTGGCCACCCTGTTGAATCCCCACATGAAAAACAAGTTAGCAAAGGGGAATGAGAATAGGGAGGGGGGCTTCTTTGCTTGCTTGCTTGTTTTTCAAGCATTTATGAACCACAAATCAGGTTCATCAATGAACCATGAATAATAACCATGGAATTTGGTTAGAAGCTACAAAAAGCCCAGAAAACTCCTGGCACTCTAAAATGGAAAATTCAGTTTTAAAAAAACAAATTATGTGCAGACATTTGTAACCTAAACACTTGAAAGATACAAAACTTTAAAAAGAAAAAAGAAAATCCAGGCTATGCAAAAATTTGACCAAGAAAGGAAAACCATTCTTGAAATTATGGAAGAATTAAAACAATGGGTAATAGCTACAACAAAGAAAAACTGAAAGATATGATGGATGCCTGAATCAATAGAAAAAACACTCAGTTTTGAGAAAAGAATTTAAGAGAAAATGCAGAGCAAATGTCATCAGAATTACAAACAAAATGACAATATTGGGTACATCTTATGTACTACATAGATATTAGAGATGGGCACGAATAAAAAATGGCATTTCGTTTGTCGTTTGTCATTTGGAGGGTCCATTTCGGTTTGTTTCCGTTTTTCACAAATTTTTGCAAAAAAATCATTTTCATTTTCGTTCGTTTTGTTACCATTTCATTACCATTATTTTCAATTTTTTGTGATTTTTTAAAGGATTTTAAGCAATTCACTCATATTGCAGTAATGGAAACGAAATGCATGAAAAAATTTCTGGTGTTTCTGTTCGTTTCGTTTCATTTTAGAGACAAAATTTGTTTGTCATTTTGTTACATAATGAAACAAAAAACAAAAACAGAAACGAAAAATGGTTTGTTTCGTGCCCATCTCTAATAGATATTTAACAGATACTTGGGTTGTTGGTTAAAACTTGTATTTGTTGTGTGTGTTATATAATGTTTTCATAATCTCAATTGACTATGTTTGATATTTTTGAATAACAATATGCCATCAATTCAGTTCTGACCTATGGTGACACTTTTCAGCCTTTTCCAGGTAGGGAGTACTCAGAAGTGGTTTGCTATTCCTTTCTTTTATGGGTGCCCTAGAACTGTGCAGCTTGCCCAAGGCTATACAGGATGGCTCTAAAGTTTTATAGTTTTTTCTTGAATTATTTCCTATTGTTTCCAACATTCATCTTTAATATAAAGCAAGTTACAGTACAATTACTTCATAAGCTCTAGTATCCTCAATCTTAACTAACATCATTTCTTGGAAAATACTTCTTTGACATTATTTTGAATGGAGATTGTAATTTTTGAAGTAGTTGAAAATGGTCAATATTCAATACTCTTATGTGAGTGGAGTTTTTTTTTTTGGGGGGGGCATAGCCTTAATAAGATGGTAGTGAGAAACTCAGAAGAGCAGTCCCTTCCCTTTTTATTTTCTTTTTTAAAAGGACACCTCTGTGGCATCTTCTCCCTTCTCCAGTCATTTTTATATCTAAATGTGCATATTTGTAAGCAAACTTTCTTCAAACTGCACTTTTATATGTATCTTTTTTTCAAAGCAGGAAGTGCACTGCAAAATTTAGGAGTGAGCAAATTGGCATGTGTTCTGTTTAGTTATTAGTCTAAAAATGGCAGAGATGTCATTTCATTTCTAAAGGTATGCTTGATGCACTCCTCAAGTGTCCCTATTTGTTCCTTTCTGTATACAACAGTAGCAAATGCATTCTAGTTCTGTGCTGATTGATAGAAACAGATTCACAGAGTTGTTTGTCTGTAAGGACTAGGGCTAAATTGTTCAACGGTGTTGTTCTAGAATGCCAGAAGCTGGATTTTGAGCTACCCCCGCAATTCCCCTCACACATAATGCTTCCCATTAAGGAGTCACTTGCTTTTGTAATATAGGTTGGGAGGATATCAAGCTAACCTATCAAACTGTCATCTTGTATGTCTCACCCATTATTCAGTAACATGGCCCAAAGTGATACCTTCTGCAAACACAAAGCTGGCATGTCACAAAGAATAGCCTGAAGAACAGAGCTTCTCTTGTGATCTGGAAAACAGATAACAACTAATTAATTTGCTGCCTATTCTCCATTTCATTTTTTTTTTCATTCTTGGCCTTTATATGTTATCCATACTGAACTCTATAGTGTAATTACAACAGTAAGTAGCTGGGAAGAATCTTGTTTTTATAATTCATTGGAAAATAATCCCGTAGGCCTTTCATTACTGTATTTTTAACATGTATTTGACCACTTTGAGCAGTAGCCATCTTTGTTTCTGCTAACTTTGTGGCACAGAAAGTCTATGGCTAGAAAAAATGTACTAGATGGTATTACAGACGTTTGTTAACTAAATGTTAATGTTTGGTTTTTTTTCTTCACCTATACTGGTTTGAATGGAATTAGTGGTGATGCCAGAGATAACCACAGAATTACTGACCTGCAATGCTTCTAAGGTTAATGGGGGGGGCTGTTAGTGCAGGAAGCCCATAACCAGATTTCCCATTCTGCTAATGAGGAGATTTTACTGTCAGAACATTCTTTATGGCTATTTGTACACAACCCCTAAACTCCGCCACAAATGGCTGCCAGCTCCAGAGCTTACAATTGTTTCCCCACCAGCTCCAGAGTTTGCAGGAATTTAAGTGTGACCATGCCCACCTAAGCGCATCCCAGCGCACTTTTCATGTACCTGCTGTTGGAGGGTGAAAATCCCCAGATCCGGATATAATCTGGTGTGCCCGGCTGGTGGCTTTGGAGGTGAGCCTGCATTTTTTCCTTTCTTTTTTTTCTCCCTCTCCTCATGCAGACAGGAGCAAGGAAGTGCGGAGGGGTGGGGACGCAGGAAGAGCAATGAACCCCCAAGATCCCTGGTCCGAATTTAAGTGGCCAGCGGATCTTAGGGATCGTGTGAAAAGGCCCTTTGTTCAGCCAAATTCTTACTTCTTGAATCACTTTTGGCCCTAACCTTTGTAATCACAGAAAACAAGCTTGCTTCATCTTCCATGTGATGGCCCTTCAAATATTGGAATATGCCTACCTTGTTTTTTCTGTGTGTCTTTCTCCAGGCTAAGTATATAACTTTCTCAGTCATTTATATTTTTGGTTTCCAAATCCTTTACCATTTTAGTCACTCTCCTCTGGACACATTCCAGATTCTCAAGCAGCATTCTTAAAATGGGGCTCTCAGAAGGCGACACAATATTCCATGTGAGTTCAGATCAAAATAGAATAGAATGGGACTATTATTTACGCTATGTTTTTGGTAGATACAGCATGAATTGCACCTTTTCTTTCTTTCTTTCTTTCTTTCTTTCTTTCTTTCTTTCTTTCTTT
>JAHTLZ010000237.1:56063024-56084453 GCA_023846285.1 Phrynocephalus versicolor
TTTCTTTCTTTCTTTCTTTCTTTCTTTCTTTCTTTCTTTCTTTCTTTCTTTCTTTCTTTCTTTCTTTCAAGCCACACTACTGAATTGGTTTTTCTTTTCTAAGTGCAGAATTTCACATTTTCCCTTGCTGGAGGTCAGTTTTGTTTTATTTTTTTCCTATGGTCTACTTTTCCTGTCTGTCAAAGTGATGTTGAATCCTTATTTTGCCTGTTGAAACTTTAGCTGCCCTTCCCAGTTTGAAGATTTAAGGAGCATTTTACCAACCCTTAATCCATTTATAGAATTTCTGGATCAGACTGGGCCTGAGACAGTATCCACATGACTTCTCTCTTTTCTCCTAGGTACCAAGGAGCAGTAGAGCAGTACTCTTTGGGTGCAGCTTATCAACCAGATACAAATTCACATAAAGGTAGGATTATCATTTTTATATGTTAGAGTAGTATGATGAATTGCTTTTATGCTGTTGTTATTTTATTATTTGGATGGAGTAGTTTATTGCTGTGTGTGTTATATGCATTATTTTTGAGATGTGCACTCTTCTGGGTCTCTTTGGAAAGAAGAATAGGGTAGATATGAAAGTGAAATGAAATGAATAGTTGGTTCATATTTTATTAAGTTGGTCTGCAAGCATCTCTTGAGAAACCTCAATGAAAGGCCTTGCTGAAACCAAGCTACACTATACTCAAAGCAGTCTCTTGATTAACCAAAGGTTTAACTCTACGAGAAAAAAATGACAAGGTTAATATGACATGTCTTGGCTTCTGAATTATCTATGCTGGCTCTTAGTAATCACTCTTCTCTTCTAGGTGCTCACAGACTGACTGCTTATCTTTTCCATAATCTTTCCCTGTAGTTATGTTGGCCAAATTAAATTGAATTTGAATTTGAATTTGAATTTCTAAATCAGCCTTTTAATCATTTTCCTGCTTTCATTCTGTGGACATCATATTTTCTCCAAGAGTTCTCTGAACATAGACAGACATTCTGAGGTTGCATCTGCACATTTTGTAAGTACTCTTGTATGCAGTTCAATGTGGCCCTGAAGACATAAATCCATTTAAAATAGTCAGGTGTTACTGTACAATTTCTTTATCTTTCTTGGGCTGCCATTCCCTTCTATATAATTGATACTAAGGGTGTTTTTAGAAGACAGAACTGTTTTATTTACGGGACAAAACAGAGGAAAATAGGTGTGAGTCCACATTCTCCACTCCCTAAACTCCAGAGCAAATGGCTCCCAGCTCCGGAGCTTAAAAATGGTTCCCCACCAGCTCTGGAGTTTACAGGAAATTAAGTGCGACCCCGCCCACCTAAGCGTGACCCAGCACACTTTTCAGGTACCTGCTCTTGGGAGGTGAAAATTCCTTTGATGCGGATGTGCCGGGCTCTCCTCGCTTCTTTTTGTTGTTTTTTGCCTCCCGCCCCTTTAAGAGAAGGAATCAGGAAATGACGGGGCTCAGCGCAGCTTCCACTGGCACCGGGAGGTAAGCCTTTATTCTTTTGTCCCCTTTTCCCCTCCCTCCTCTCACGCAGACAGGAGCAAGGAAGTGCGGAGGGGTGGGGACGGAGGAACAGCAACGAACCCCCAAGATCTCTGGTCCAAATTTAAGGGGCCAGCGGATCTTAGGGGTCGTGTGAAAAGACCCTCTAAGTTACTTGCACAGCCAAACCCTTGTCTATAGATGCCTTTCACTTGGGTTTTGTGTAAGGATTATTTGCAATTGTGCCTGAGCATTTCTGTACATTGGATCTAAGTCCTTTAGCATATTGAAATCAGTTTCAAATTTTCAACAGTATCTGGTGCACATCTTACAAAGGCGGCTCCTACAGACCCCTTATCGGGAGGGGCCCAATTGTCCACCCACCTGTGATGTGGCACTTTGGAGAAGGGGCTGTTGGTCAGGAATAACCACCAACAGCCAGGTTGACCCATGAATGGGTCTGATTACAGGTCATGTGACCAGTGGTCATTGACCCCTCTTAAGGTCCCACACAAAGGGGTCCAGCCTCTTTGTTTCAACTCTAAGACAGTAAGCTTTTCAACCTTGTCAAACAGAGGGACTTTTGGAACTTCATTATGATCAACATCAGCTCCTAATTAGAATGGCTCTCCAATCTCTTTATCTCCGTTAACTTGATGCTATGATTTGCTGTGCTGTGGTAGCAGATCAGTACAAGTGCCACAATATTGTATTGGCCATGGCTGAGAATAAATCAGCCTTTAAATCAATACAGATCTGGAGACACAAGAAGCCTATTTAAGCTTCTACCCTCCTGTAGAAACTTGAAAATGCTTCTACTTTTACTGAGATACTCTCAATTGCAGCTGTATCCTTAAAGCTTCAACTGCTCATAAATTAAAATGTCAGCTTTCATTGAATTTTTTTAAAAATCCTGTAGCCCTCAGAATTAAGGAAGGGCTTGAAAATGTTTGGGACAGCTGGAGACTTTTCTAAAACAGAACACATACATCATTTTTGGCTTTTCTAAAGTATCAGACTTAAAGTTGTAGTTTACAAATGGATTAGAAATGTAATAACTGTAGATGGACCATTTAATTTTTCTCCCCTGAATATAACAATTCCACCAGAGAGCAAGATGTTTATTAATAATTTAATGTAACTGATCAGTTACAGCAGTGATGATATATTAATGATAATATATCTACATATAAATTTTGGTGAGAATAGGTATAGGATGTTATTTTCAGCTCACTGTTTTTCTATATTTCCAGTTGAATGACAATATCATATTAACAACTTTTTAAAAGACACATTTCAGGAACAACGCATATTGAATTAGCTTACTTTTTAAATAAAATATTTGAAGTAAAATTATTATATCAACATCTGATGTGTTTTATTTTTTCTTGTAATAAAGAAGAGCCTATCCCATCTTGGTCATTATTTTAGAAACTTTTCTATAACTTCTAAATCCCCTTCCTAGCCCTGTAATGCCCAGCTTAATGTAAGGCTATGCAGGATTCAAAAACTAGCTTGTTTGTGATTGTGAGATTTTAACATTCTGATACAGGTATCACCCACTCTTGGTTTTGAATTGTGTACAAAAAACACACAGCTTTTTCTTTTCTTTTTTGTTAGCCAGTTTATTGTTCTGGTTGAGGTTTGAGTAATTAATAGCTTGATAGCTCTGTTCCTTTATTAGCAAAGCATTACTTCATCTATTATCTGTATCCTCACCTTGTTTCATCATCATGAGATACTGATAAAAACAAAAGACTTGTATTTAAAATCCTTTGAATCTGAAGTAGTATCTGATCTTTAGAAGTTCACACTAAAATAGGTCTGTAGGTCTTTACAGTGCCACAATATTTTCTCTGTCTGTCTGTCTGTCTGTCTGTCTGTCTCCCTCTCTCTCTTTCTCTCTCTCTCTCTCTCAAGCTTTTCCCATTTAATTTTTCACAGCAGGTGTTTGAAATAATTATTTTGCCTATTTGTCTAGCCCTGCTACATCACAGATAGCAATTTCTCTGTAATGTTCCTCCTTATCAGTAATGATGTGCAAATATATTTTTTTTCAGCAGAAGGAATGGTTAAAGCAAGAGACTTCAGAATAATAATGGAGGCACAACTGCATGGAATATCCTCATACTGAACAGAGAACCTTGGAGCTCATGGCTGATGAAGTAGCCTGTGAGGTATTTATGTGGATAAAGTTAATGGTGTGAACCATGAAAACATGTTTGTCTTGTGTTCATCTAACTGCTCAGAGCAAAAAGGGAAAAACAAATGTTGCATTGAGTCATTAGGATTTATAAGGGGACTGGGCTGGGAAGTCTCAGTCTGATGGGTCCCCAAGAGTTTTAGTTAGCTATGCTGTTTGGTTCTGTAGTCATCATTTTGGAAAACTGCAAGGAATGAGTAGCCTGCAGGATGTTTCCACCTCCTCAAGTAAAGCCAGGAAAATACTGCACTTAGATACTGCAGTTCTTTGAAGTTCAGCTGTGCTGTTGGATAACAGCCTGCAGTTATCATAGAAAGGAGATCATCATCTTTTTAATGCATATAAAGACATTGTTTGTGGAATGGATTACATAAGGGAACATCTAAAGGTCTGGGAAATAAATGCACCTCATACAAAACACTGCATTGAATGGTTTTCTTTTGCGGGGTACCCAGATCCACTTTCTCTCTCAAGCAGTACTAATGTTATTGAAGAAAACAGAATAGTAATATATTTAGTGGGAACCTTTTCAAAGTGAATGGGAAGCTACAATCTAATTATGTGTCAAAAATTACTACTCATGATGGTTATCTTAGCTCACAGTGATAAATAAGACTGGATGCCATCTAATTAAAATCAGCTTTAACTGAATTCCTCTGAAATCCATGGGCCATAGGCAGCAAATACAATTGTAGTTTTATTGGGACTTAAGTTATGGCTAACTCTTCCTCAGATGAGTAGAACAGATAACTAATTTGGATAATTCACTCAGGCACCCTTCTATAAAGTACCTGTTTTAGTCTGGACAACAATGAATAACATGGTTGTAAACTGATTTCCTGTACAAAGAGTGGAACCTTGTTCACCCATGACTAGAGGACTTTTAGTAAATCATTAGTTTTGAACCTAATCTACTTGACAATTTATTTCACAGAAGCCACAGTCTGGGTTTTTACTATGACTGAGATAAACCAGTCCAATCCACTGGTTCAGCACAACCAGTGGACCTTAGTATTTTGTTGCTTCCACCAAAATTTTAGATTGTGGAGCCTATATTACCTAACCAAGGCCTTTGGAAATAATACCTGCAGTTCCAACACTTCACTGCTCATCTCTTCACAATGACACCACACTCCTCATGTCATCCTATAAACAGGGCCGGCACATCCATTAAGGCGAACTAGGCAGTTGCCTAGGGAGCCAAAATGGAGAGGGGGCACTGGCCAGCCTGCTTCCCCCCCTGCTGTGCCCCTCCACTGGCCACTGCCACCCGTCCCCCCCGCCACCCATCGCCGTCTGCCCGCCACCCCCTGTGCCTATCGCCACCCACCCCCTGTGCCTGTTGCCATCCCCGCCATCTGGCGCCCCCTGCTGCCCTGCCCCCACTGCCGCCCCACCCTCCCCCACTGCTGCCCCCGCCCCCTGCCCTGCTCCCCGCAGCCCACTGCCCCTGCCCCACCACCGCCCCTCACCTAGGGCACAAAAAAACCTAGTGCCGGCCCTGCCTATAAATACAGAAAAGGAACCTGGACAGATTTATTGCAAAAGAAGAAGGGCATATAAGCATTTAGCCTGAGTTCTGCTTTTGTTGACATTTTCTACAGATAAGAGTAGAACTACAGAACTAAACTGTCCTTTAAAATTAATGTTTACATAATGGCCTAGGTAAAATCACTTCAGTGTAATTCTAATTCAGCACATGGTCAGATATGGTCTGCAGAAGCACTGGTCAAGACTCTTCCCATTCCCAAAAGCTCCTCCTCTTTCTTGACGACTGCTCGCTTAGAAGGTGAAACCAGTGCACAACTTGAAGGATGGACTAGTCCAGAACCAGCTAAACATTTTCACCTGCCAGTCACCATCTTATTTAAGACACTGAACATCACAAGACTCACCCATCACAGGACTCACTGAAGGATCTGCTTCTCTGGACACTATCTCAGTATCTTCTATGTAGGAGAGATATGGAATGATGTGCCTTTGTCAGGATGTGTTAATGGAAAATAGGATGAGGATGGGTTATGGTAAAAAAATAGGTCTTCAAAAGGAATGGACCTATCCCACAATATCATCAATTCCTTGCCTTGAAGGAAAAGTGGACTAGAAATGGAGGCCTATAGCATCTCAGTTTACCTGCAGCCTTTGAGCAAGCAAGTTGCTTACCTAAAGCTATCCTAGGTACTGTGACTCTAATCCATCCTAAATAATTCAGGTCAGGACAACAGTGTTGAGTTTAGGATAAAATTGAATAAAATCATAGAGGAGGGTTCAATAGGTTATCAATACCCTACATGCACCATGTCATATCAGCTATGATGTATGGATATTAAATGATCACATCCAAATTTTTTAAAAAATAATTTGCTTAATAATTAAACCATCAAGATTCCATGGATTTCACAGCACTGCCCCCAATATGTGTGGCAACCCCACTGAGATTTGAGAACTGAAGAAAAAATGACAGAGCACCTTATTTGGCAACAGCCAACTTCCTGTTGCTTAGTTATGCCAGTAAAATGGAAATGGCATGTTTCTTAGCAGCAAACTGCTATTAATTAATACATTCCTGATTGGACTCCTCATTGCTTGCTGGTTGGATCACTTGGCATATGACCAAGAAGCCAAGCAGGAATTTGTTAATTAGCAGCAATTTACTATTATGAACTACATCATATTCCTTCTGCTGATATAACTATGCAGAAGGCCCTGTATCTATCTTTGACCAAGTGAAATAATCACTTGACTAGAGATTATTTCTTTAAATCTCAGAATTTGATGTCAAACAGTTTCTATTTCCTGATAACTTTGAGTCCTTAATTAATTACTGTTAGGTAGCTGATGTAAAATATTTTATTCTTTTATACTTCAAGCAATTAATTTAAAAGAGTAATTCCTAACTGTGTGAATAGATTGACCCAAGGGGGTGACAATATTGCTTCAAGCATTACAGATATAAATAGAGATAACTTATTAACCTACATGTACTAGGGCTTAACTTACACTTCTAGCATGTTTTGTGCTAGAATCCATGCAAAACGAGACAAACAGAAAAGCATTTTATTCCATTGTCATTCGTACAGTTGTGAACAAAGTCTGGAAAGTGCAGCAATTAACTATGCATATTTTCCTTATTTAAAAAAGTAGGACTAAAATATATACACCAACAAATTTATTACTTTTGGCCCAGTGCAATGTATTGGGACATAAATGGTTGCATCCCTTTTTTAGAGGGAAAGGGAAAACTGACCCTTCAAAAATATGATATTTAAGGCTTGCTTAATATTGTACTTTGTTATTTTCATTCTTTGAACTAGATGAAGATAGAGATAAGTAACAATGAATATAATAATGGAAAAGAAGCATGTAAATTTGGAATACATCAAACACTTGGGCCAAAATATTGGGAAAATATTTGGACTTCAACTATTTAACACAGCAACACACAAGCAATGTATTTGTTTTAGGTTTAGAAAATTCAATAAAATATTTTTTAAAAAGATATGCATTGCTTGTAAGTAAGTAGAGTTGACTCAGTTTAGAGGAACAGGATACATTTGATTCTGTACACAGAGATATACTTACATATTTGGACATGGAAAATTGGAATACGCCACAAGCGACTGAAATTCTTATGTGGTATGTGTTTCAGAAAATCCCACATGGTATACATTTTGGTATTCTTGTACATAAGAAAAACATATATAGACAACCTGTTTTTGACTACAATTTCCATCAACCCTATCTCCATAGAATTTGTAGAATCCAGAACATCTTGAGGACAAGAGGTTGCCTACACTTGCATTAGAGAGGGATAGGGAATATTGGCCGCATTAGAACCACAATTTCCACAGTTCCTTAACATTGGCCATGCTGGCTGGATATCCTGGGAGTTGAAATCCAAACTATCTTGGGGAAACTGGCAAAGGAAGGGAGAAAAAGAATGGGGATCGGGGTGGGGGAAGGCCAGCACAATTATAGCTTGGTTGCAGCAAATAAGAAGGCTATTTCACTGGTATTATCCATGTAACTTCTGATGGCTGGTGCACCTTCCCATCTTAATGTTTAGAGACGAAAATGTCAGCTCCTGTAGAGGAAAGCACTATTCAGATAACATTGTGTCAGAACATCTTGGCCTTTGTAGGTCAACTGAAACACTCAGACCTGTTTCTTAAATTACCTGGGAGGCAATTAAGATCTCTCTGATTCTTGTTGAATGAGAACCTATCATCACATTCACAAGCATCATAGTTTCCAAATGCCTGCAAAATGTGTAGTGGTCTAATACAAAAAATTAGTACCATGTGGGTAATGGTGGTAAAAGTTGATTTCCCAAAGATAAGGTACAGATGGAAAATTCTGTGATTAAAACTTTCCTGGACCTCAGACATCACCTGCTCTTCTCTAATCAGCATTCCATTTAGTGGAACTTCCAAACCACAAAGCCTTGCCTCTTGCAACCCAATCAGGAACAACAAAATGCTGTCTTCAGACTCAGCTCAGCTCTCACTGACACCTCCAGCTACTCCAGTTTCAGTTTCCAGGTAGTAGCTCTCATCCTTTACAAACGGAAAGGGAACACACACACACACACACACACACACACACACACACACACACACACCTTAATGTGGATGTTGAATTGACAGCAGAAATAATAGTAGGGAGAGTTTCTGAGAAGAAGAATGTTGTAATTTGTTCCACTGTAATAGAGAGAAATGTAAGATATGATTATAACACAGGCATGATAGATTGAATTAGCGACAGATTAATGAAGAGAAAAAGAAATGCATTTGGGGAGTCATGAACCCATGACAGCTGAGCCATCCTTCTTTTGGGAAATTCACAAATGAAGTCTCCCTTTGAGACACAGAGCTTGATTAGCCTGAGCAATACTCCCACCCCCCCCACACCTCCACTATATACTTCAGTTTTAGTACTCATTAAAGAATAATGCCTGAATCCCATCTGAATGACTTTTTAAAGATTTAACTCACTGAAGGTATTCATGGTGTCGAGCTAGTAAAGAGATCTGTAAAGCTAATTGTGGAATATTACACACTGATGCTTCTTGTCCACACTGGTGTCAATTAAGGATGAACACACTATCTCCTTCATTATTTTAATAGGCAAGCTATCTTTAATTGGGACAGGTGTTCTCTCTTAGTGAATGTTTACATGTTAACATCCTGAGACTTCAGTAAGTCATTTGAGACTTTGAATAGTTTCCAATTCCTTAGATATTGATGATTTCCCAGATGTTGTTTTACACTAGGCTACAAGGACACATTTTTATTGTTGATATTAAGGATGTATTTCATATTGGAAACTATTGGGGGTGGTGGAGAGAAGAGAAGCAGGGATATTTGTGTGTTTCCCATCTGATCCAAAACTAAGCAAGGAAGCTCAAAGCAGCACTTGAATTGAACTGGGGCTCTTCAAAGCACTGGATTCTGTTTTGGCTTCTGCTTTAAAAATCCAGAGCAACAAGTTTCATTTCAATACATGAAGTCATAATTGTACACTGGCAGCAATAATAGGTGATTCCCCACTCTCCCCATGTAAGTAGCTACAATATCTATATGGCCCAGAGTTGATATTATAATATCATTGGCATTGAGGAAGATCCCCCAGACATTTTGAAATAGTAATGTTCCAAAATTATGAAAGTAGCTGTGTCTACTGCTGAGGCTGATAAAGAGGTAATCAAGAGACAAATGTCAGCCATGTTGCCAAAGTATAATATGAGTATAGGGTATAGCTTTAAATCCTTTAGAATGTGATTAATTAAAACATCTGGGACAGTTTCCGAAGACATAAATACTAAGCAGATCATTAGTGTAATTTATAGTAGTATCAGTTCCAAAAAAGCTCTTTGTGGTGTTATAAATGTCAATAATTTAATAACAAGTGTACATTTTAGCTACAGTTCTCCAAGGTGACCAGTGCCAATTGCATATTGCACTGGATAGTGTCCCATCACATGTAATTTAACATTTTTAACATCAGTAACGGCATGTTTGTGTGTTCTGTGCTGTCAAATCAGAACGGATACATAGCAACCCTAATAGGGCTTTCAAGGGAAGTAAGATATTTAAGGAGCGGTCTTCCCATTTCCACTCCCTCGGTGAATTTCCATGGCCAACCAGGGATTGGATCATGTTCTCCAGGATTTGAGCATGCTCTCCTGTGAATGCTCTCTATTCACTACACCACACTGGGAATCACAATAATGGCATGCTAGGTGAAATATCAGTGTAGTACATCACATAACCTCAAGTATATGATGTAATGTATATAGCCCATATAATGTATGGGCATGAACTGCTTGCTGATTCATGATGTCTCATTTTATTTTTGTTCAAACAGTGTTCGGTGTTTCCCAACCCCATCTTCTCTGCTGAGCACCCACTCAGAGGCATCCCCCTGCTGCCTCTAGACACTGACTCTGGGAGTGGGGATCCAGTGTTATTTAATTTTTCAAGATTTACTTAATACTCCCAAGGAAGCATATGTAAAAATTGAAACGTTACACAGGAGTCTACGTAAAGAAAATAGACTGTAAATAGCCGAGTGCTGCAGTAGTTAACTGCTGAACTGCAACCAAACTGTGCTCACAACCTGAGGTTCAATCCCAGGGAGCTGGCTCAAGGTTTATTCCACATTAGGGATGGGCACCAAATGAAAAACGAAATGCTGATTCATCATTTTGTTACGTAACAAAACGAAACAAAATGATATAAAATGAAATGAAGCAGCAGCATTTCATTACAAATGAAACAAAATGGTTTTTTTTTATTTAAAATAAACCATTGCATTCCACTTGTAAGTGTTGCCACCTCCCAGCTGGGAGGTGGTGGAGAATCCCCCAGCAGGGGGCTGAGAGGGGAGCACAAAAATATTAAAGCCGAGGATACCGGCATGGAGACATCATGATTTGAATTGAGGCAACATTATTTGTTTTCTCGCCAAATACTATACTCTGAAGAACCATCAGCATTATGGATGACCCAGGATTGCCATGTAGAAAGTGCTTCCAGAAGACGTCCAAAAAAAAATGAGAAAATGGAACTGCATTGCACAAAGGAGTCAGCAAATGGTGCCTGGGTGTCTGTTTTGATATTTAGGCTGCTTTCGTTTTTACAGTTTCCAAAAGTTCTGAGTCAGCTCAATTTTATTTCAAGAGATTCTATGAAAAATGTCCGTAAGGCTTGTGATTTTTTTTTTTTAGATTATATTAGGATTGACTAACATTTTAAATGATTGTTGCTAATGTTAGCTATACAAGAAAAATTCCAAATATAAAAACTTTGAACCAGAAACATATGTCCTACAAGTCTTGAAATGGTGCAGAAAAGAAGCATGTAGTGACAGATTATTCCAGTATTTGGTGGAAAAGCTCCCTATACTTCCTCCCAACCCTGTTCAATTTGACCTTTCTAAGATTTCTCAGATAGTATGTGGCGGGGAAAGTTTCATCTGCTCCCATAAGAATTCTGTAACCTCATCCTTTCAGCGTTCTCTCCAAGTTACTAATATTAGCTCACGAAGGCTAATTATGTCTCGTAGGGATGAGGCTTTTGGACTTTCACTTCCATAATTTGGCTATAGTATACACCTTCCCAGCAGATTTGTGGTAGTGAAACTTGATAGACCAGAAGGAGACAGAGCAGCCATCTCTATCCCCATGTGGTTCTTGCACCACTTCTTTGAACAGTGAAAAAAGAACCCTGTTGGAATGTGGGAGCCACACAGATTTTCTGGGATCATCAGGTGCATGGAAGGGAATGCTCTAATTTTCATTAGAGTGCACAGAAGCAGCCGAGGTACAAACTCTGCCTTCCATGCACCTTTGTGAATCACAGGGAATCTTTGTGGTCCCCAGAGTACAATCTGGCACTTTCCTTACCATTCCAAGAAGCAGTCGTAAGGCATGATGATAGAGAAAGGGCTGCTCTAACCCTTTTCAGTTTGGTGGCTTCCATTCCCACCCCTCTGCATGGAGGATTCTGGGTGAACTGTGGAAGCTTTGGAATTCTGAAAGTTCCATCTGTAGTAAGGACATGTTCATGTTGCCATTGTGTAGCTGGCACAAGTATTGCTGAGGACCTAGCAGCAAAGATGACTGGACAAAGATGTCAATGGAATGGAAAGTCTCTGTTTCACATTGTGGTCTTCTCGGAAAAGTATCCCTGCAGGTATGCTACATGATTTATGGTCCAGGGTATGCAGGACAGTGCTGGCTTGGCTTCTTGGGTTCATTATCTGGATTTCTGCCTGCCAGCATGATGTGTTGCACTGAGAATAAAGAATAAAAGAATGTTTTAGCTCCATGGATACATGAAGGAAGCAACTGGTTTGGGACAATTACTTAGCAGAATGTTGATTACTATTTTGGGATAGCAAGGAAACATGGAAGCTGACCTGTTCATCCCAGCACAGAGACTTCTAACGGCAATGGCTACCTTTGCATATGGTAAAGCACTTAAAATGTCTGTGTTCACAGCACACCCTAAACAATAGGTTCAGTACCATCAAGTTTTTGAAAGTAAGAAAATGTGACATTATTATTTATTTGACATACATCCCCTCTAACTTCAAGAACTAGGACTGGAATGGCCAAAACAATATTAGAAAGAGGCAAAATCTTTGGAACATCACACTTATTTAATTCTTTATTAGATTTATATACAGCCAATCTGGCTACAAGGACACTCTGGGTAGTTTCAGTCTTGAAGTTAAAAGTTGCCTCCACAGTCAGTACAACAGCATTACTGTGTGTGATTGATCAGTGGAACATTTAGACTGGCTACAGACTGGGGTTATGTCCCTGTCTTTTCTCAATTACTTCATAATGAACATCTACTGGGTTTTGAATTAGGTTTGTTTACCAAAATGTGTGCTCTTGAACCCACACAGTATGTTGAATCTGAAGCAAAATGGCCCCTTTTTTGATAGGGAAACTGAAAAAATACTCAGCCAGCCCAGATGTAAGGCCAAAACCAAACAAGAATGATGGAACACTTGAAATATAGTAAAATGCTGTGTGTTTGTGGGAACCAGCTGAATTTCAAGAAGCAGGTGTCAGAAAAAAGCAAATGAGCATGGGGTCATCAGCCCCTTCTAACTGTGAGCAAGGCAGGGTGTGGTGAAGGCAGAGACTTCAATGCTGGCATCAACGGCAACAAACAAAACAGGATGAGAAGCAACTGGGGTGGGAATGCCTTTCATTCACTGTCGGTTTACTCTGCCAGCACATGAATGCTGAGCATTCTCATCCAAGCAACTTCCAGCTGCGACAACATGTTGCTTTGTTCACCTGCCATTCTGGGCTGGATGGCTGCATTTCTCCACTCAACAGGCAAGTCTTATATGGCAAATACAGCTTAGAAAAATAATGAAAGAGCCACGAGGAAAGCCAGCAAACAAACCAACTATAGCTAATATATATCACAAGGATTAGTTACTCTGCTGACTCTCATTAGAAGGCTAACGACTAGTGGACATGCACTAAAAGAACCATAATTGAGCTCCTGCATTAAGAGCATCTTGGCAGAAAGAGCAGAAAAAACAATTGTGAAGGCAGGTGCCCTCCTAATAATTTCTCCAAGCTATGACATTAGGTTATTTGCTCTATACCTAAGTTTATTCTGTGGTAAACCCAAGCACATCAGATCATGCCAGATCTCAGAAGCTAAGCAGGGTCGGGCCTGGTTAATATTTGGATGGGCGACCATCAGGGAATACCAGGTGCTGCAGGCACCTGGAGTAGGAACAGGCAAGCCAATCCAGTATTACTTCCAAGAAAACTCAATGAACATGGGGTCATGAAGGGTTAGTCATGACTGTAATGACACAACAACAACAGGAACAAAACATAAATGCCATTCACAAATTTACTATGGCTAATGCAAGATTGACCTATAGCAAACCTTCAACACTCCAAATGTTCTGGACAACAACTCCAAGAATTCCAAGCCTGTATTGCCATTGTCAAAGGACTGTGGGAGTTGTGGTCCAAAACATCTGGAGTGCCAAAGGTTCATCACCACTGACCTATAGTCTTTGCTAATCTGGCACCCTCCAGATGTTTCTCATTTCATTTTGTATGGTACAACACTGTGAGATGTACTCTGTCTGTCTGTCTGCATTTATTTATTTATTTATTTATTTATATACTGTTCCATCTAGCTAAATGGCTACTCTGGGTGGTGCACCATCTGCAGTTTGTAAGGTAAATGTAAAGGTTCCTCCCGCACATGAGTGCTTTTCATGTCTGACTCTAGGGGCGGCATTCATCTTCGTTTCTAAGCCAAAATGCCAGTGTTGTGCATGTCCGTGGCCATGTGGCTGGTATGGCCAAATGCATTTCTGTGCACGGAACACTGTTTACCTTCCCACTAGAGATGGGCACGATTCAGCGAAAATTTTGTTTTCGTTTTCATTTTTCGTTTCCGTTACGCAACGAAAACAAAAACGAAAATTTTCCAGAAAACAAAACAAAAACAAAAACAAAACGAAAATTTTTTGCTGTTTTTCGTTTTTGTTATGGCAGACACATTCCAACGAAAAGAACGCTAACGAAAATGAAAAATTTTCATTTTCATTTTGTTTTTTTGTTTCATTTCGTAACGAAAATGAAAATGAAAAATGTGCAACCCCCCAAAAAAATGAAAACGAACCGAAACGGACCCCAAAACGACAAACGAAAAACGAAAAATTATTTTTTTGAGTCGTGCCCATCTCTACTTCCCACTTTTTATGGTGGTACCTGTTTATCTGCTTGCATTTACATGCTTTCAAACTGCTAGGTTGGCAGGAGCTGGGATTAACAATTGAAGCTCACTTCGCTGCATGGCATCCAGGATTCAAACTATCAATCTGCTGACTTTGCAGCTTATGGTTTCAGCACTCTAGGTTACATCTGCAGTCTGTAGCAAGTTAGAAAGCCCAGTGCAGATGTCTGAAATATGATCCATCATCGAGTCAGAGCTTAAATTATTGTTAGTGATAGAAGTAGGGCCAATCCTCTTAAATCTCAGCACTATCTTCTTACTTCATTGAGATATCTTCCTTTCCTATGTAATTTGAGTGATATCTTCCTTTCCTATGTAATTTGAGTGAATGCAACCTACAAAGCAACAAGGAAAACAACAGAAAGCAGGGGTGCTGCTGGGGTCATGTGCTGTGATAATGTAAATGGTACATTTTGAATATTTACCTAGGGGGTTGAAAAAGAAAAGTTGGGTGGAAAACTGAAAAGCCAGATGAGTGAATACCAGATTTGCTCTCTGACCTTGTGGTTTGACATCATTATTCTATGTTCCTCTTTAGAAACAGTTGAAATTGTTCAGAGGTTTACGCTCCTGACTTAAAAGGAGTTGATTTAATCAGGGTTGGGTCTTCAAATGGCTGGGATGGCATGAAGGCTGTGATGTTCATTCCCCTTCCTCCAGTACATCATCCCAGTAAATCTCTCCAGTAAGATTTCCATGTTTCCAAAGCTGACCAATTCAAACAGGCAGCAGGTGGAACTCAGTGTGGAGGATTTAGAAAGGGGCAGTCTTGGCTAGCCAGACTCTTTCATCACTGGACTTTTTTTTCACCATGAGGATGAAAGGAAGAGGGCTTCTGTCATTTTGGGGAGGGGGGTAGAACCCTTTTTAAGGAAATGGGATCAAAATCTATGTGCATACCAAGTTTGGAGGCTATTGTGCTCTCTCTCGCACACACAACAACAGAGGGAAATATACAGTGATGCACACTTATTTGGTGATTATGTTAACTGGGTTGTCATCAGCCAACACGTGGGTGAACGGATATGTCATCCATCCTCCAGGCTTGTCCCAAGGCTATTTGGTAACCATCACCAATAAAGCTGTGTCCAGTTAGTTTCAAATAAAGCTGAGTCTGTGTGACTTGTTATAGTGCTCCGTTTTCTCATTGATCAACCAGAACTATTATGCTTGACTGGAAGAATAAATCCGTTGATAGTTGTGTGAGGCCTTTATTGCCATATGTGATACCTTCAACAGGAAGTAGTTACACAATATCTTCCTCATCACTGAGTTTGCCTGAAATCCTCTTCCCATTTACCTGTGAGCCCTGTTGGAATTCATAGCATTATTTATGATCAGATATGTGTAGGAGTGAACTGCTGTTCGTGGCGTTGACTCTTAGTGGACTACTGAGAGCTTCGGGAACTGCAGTTTACTTTGCACACATGATATGCTCAAAATTTTGTGGCAGTGTTTTTCAAAGACCTAAATAACCTATGAATCATTTGTTTCTAGAACAGCCACCTGCCCATTCTCTGTGATAAAAATGTGTTTTGCATGGGTTTCATTATACACATTGGGCTGAAATGGGCAGCTGGAATCCCTGAAAACAGGAGTGTGGCACAGCACAAAAGCTGCAGTGGTCTGTCAACTGTTTTCAGTTCATTGCTTATCTCCTACAACAACTCCACAAGAAAGAGTAGGCATCCTTGACATTCTGGAGGAGCCTTTTAGAGATACAAAAACCTGCAGAGAACAAAAATATCTGCAGAAGAAAGATCTGTTGCACAAGCGTCCTTCTGCTTGTGAAAAGCTGTAAGTGATTCACTCCATGACAAGAAATTAGAAAAGAAGGGACCTTAGAATAGCTATGGAGAAACTTATATTCTTGTTAATCTGAAGTTTTCAGAGCTGCTGTTCAACAACTGAATCATCTTCACTAGTATCCTACTCTGCCCCAGGCCATATTTCCCTGCATTTCCATTAATAATTGTTCCCTGTTTCTCTGTCAGCTTCTTGCCAGTGGGTTCTGCCCAGATTCAGAATGAGAACCTCTTAGAAGCATGTTTTGGGGAGAGTGACAAGAGCTACTGCAGTGGGAGTAGGGGAAGAAGAAAAGGATTTGGGGCCGTGTTCAGGTTAGAAGGAAAGTTTTCATTTCAGTTGTATACTGCTGAGTGAAATCGATTCCACCTCTAATCCCTGTAATTTCTGTGTCAAATTTCAACAAACAAAATAGAGGGGAAAGAATGAAAATTGTGAGAATTTGATTCTAAGCGAGACAGGAAAGAACAATTCCATTTAACCATGTTCTCTGTTCCTTTCAATCCCCATGAATGTTCCTCCCAGCTAAGACAGTTCACAGTGAATCTGCTCTGTTTATTTAAGTCTAAACCTTCCAGGAGCTAACACTGAGCCTGTTTTAGATTCAGCATCTTGGATAGCCCATATAAAGTTGAGAATAGAGATGGGGATGAATTGAAAAATGAATCATATTTTCTGATGAACGTGACCAGTTTGTCAAAATTCATCAGTTCATATTTGTCATAAATTGAACTCCCCATACACACTGATGAATTTTTAGAAATTTCTGATTCATCCACTTGTCATGCTATAAAATGGCCCCAGAGCACCTCAAGACACCAAAAGTGCAGGGACATAATCCTGTCTTTCCTCTACAATCCATCCAAGTTTGGTGATCTGACTTTTTTATGTCTGAGTTATGCGCCCCCAAAGAGTCACACTCAGACAGACACTCAGGCAGGCAGGCAGACAGACAGACAGTCTCTCTCTCTCTCTCTCTCTCTCTCTCTCTCACACACACACACACACACACACACACACACACACACCTCAAAGTATCAGAGAAGCTTCCTCTGGTGAAGATTGGGTTTCCTCAACTCAGTTGCTAAAGGACATTTTCTGGGAGGTGGGGGCATTTTGTGGGTGTATATCTAAAATGTCTGAACCCCAAACTTCACTAAACTTAGTCAGATTGTAGAGGAGAATTGGGAGAAGCTGCTGTGCAATTTTGGCATCTCTAGGTGCCTGAGGGCACTTTCCGGGGATGCAGGCTTTGGGTGTGCGTAGCTTGGAGATCCAATCCCCCATCCTCATCAAACTTGCAGGATCTGTAGAGGAGATTTAGAGGAAGCATTCCTGTGAAATTGGGGTCTGTAGATGCCTGGAATTTTTATTTCATTTTAAAGGGGAGACAAATCCATCCATCAATTCAACAATTTGTTAGCCCTGACAAATCACCATTTTTAGAATTGTCCCCATCTCTAGTTCAGACTCAAACCGAGAGTGGAGTTGGTATCCTTCTAAAATCAGAATTACTAACCTTTTCCTCTTGCAATGATGAAATCACATTGTTTTTATTTTCATGACATCCAAACTAATCTCCCTGCCTTTCTGAATTATCCCTCATTTGAGGGAGAAAAACAAATAACTGCCTTTTCATAAGCCCCCAAACAAGCTCAATAACTTTGTGCATACTTTGTTCCAAAATGTCTTAGGTTCAACCCTTCTCGTATGCAGGTAGAGCCATGTGAGACACCCTTCTGCAGCCCAGGAGAACTGCTGCCGATCTGTGTAAACAAGTCCGAGGCAGATGTTTGTATGGTCTGATGTAATACATTTCATCTGTTCCATGCTGAGTTCTATGCTGGTGAATTTTCCTTGAAATGGCTTCTGTTGGTACACCAGAGTGAGATTAAACTAAAGACCTTTCCCACTTCAGCATGGTAGGAAGGACACAGGGTTTGTTTGTATGTCCAGAGTGTTCATTAGAGCCTTTTAGCTTAATAAGTGTATTCTTTCTGAAGTCCACTCTGATCTCTGCAGGAGTCTGAAGTGTGTTAATTTTAGATTTGCAAGACTTGCTGTTTTATATACTTGCTCTCCATATGTTGTAACATTTGCATTCACAGAACATTGCCATTGTGTCATTTTGTTGGCTTTCTTTTAAGTTTTGTGGCATTTGAGGTTTTGTATTTAATAAGGAGTTATGCACTAAGGAGAATCTGATGTGGTTTCTCTTTTATGGGTTTCAGAAGATAATTAAAGATGGAATCATGTGGGTATCGGAGCATTCCGACTAATAAAATATATTGGGATTTCTTCATTCTAAGACTCTTTACAAGTGGCAGTGCAACTATAGCATACATTGAACAGAAATCAATTTATTTGACTTTACAGGTCGGAGTGTGGTTTAGCTCATGGCACTTTGCTCTGAAGCTTGATGCACCACTGAAAAAAACCTTCCTAAAATGGCTTGAGAGGTAGCAGCCAATATGCAGTCTACGTGCAGTGCTAATTGCAAACCACTTTCACAAACCACCACCACTACCAACAACAACAAATAATTGACACTGGATAACTGACAGTGTTGAAGCTAACAAATTTGAAAAATGAAAAGACAGTGCTCTGGCAATTGAAACATATTGCTTTACCCTCCCAGGATGAAATAATGAGGTAAGATACAGGTGATTGGTTTAAATTTGGGCCACACTTTATTTAAGTAAGCATGTAACTATTAATAACTCTAAGAGGGTCTGCTGTATTGTGGAATAACAGCTGGGCTCAAGAAGTCACCTGGGACCCCACCAAGTGACTTATATATGGGCGAGTCCAATGCCACCCCCGGTTGAGCTGCCTTAAAGACAGTACAATGATAGCCAGTAGCTTAATTTACCACCACCACCACAATAGGGTCACAAAGCCCAACTACCTGGCTGCTTCTGACCCAAGGAGTATTCCCTTCCTATGACACTGTAATCTCATGATGTCCAGTGCCATGAGGTTGGCTGGGCAAGAACCAATTGTATATCCAAGTAGGACTCACCAATTGCTTGCTATTTCTGAACTACCTGCCATGGCCAATCTGTATCCCTTTTTGTTGTTGTTTTGTTGTACAATCATGACTGACCCATCGTGACCCCATGTCCATGGAGTTTTCTTGGCAGGAATACTGGAGTGGCTTGCCATTTCCTGCTCCAGGTGCCTACAGCACCAGGTATTCCCTGGTGATCGCCCATCCAAATACTAGCCAGGGTAGACCCTGCTTAGCTTCTGAGATCAGGCAAAATCGGATGTGCTCAGGGCATATATTCATATAATCAGTCTGAGCAATTTTCTTGCAACAATAATCAATAAGCTTGTACATGCATAAGAGCTGTGTCTTTGCACATTTTAATTTTATTTATTTATTTATTTATTTGACTTTTATACCGCCCATCTAGACCCAGGGCTACTCTGGTAGGTTTACAACATAACACAACAATTAAACAAGGGAATACATCTTAAAAGCCAAAATATAAGGTACATAAAATAAAATATACATAAATCAACAAAAAAAATAAAATGAAGCTAAAATGAAGCTAAAAAAGGCAAGAGAATGATAAAACCAGGGGCGGGGGGGGAGAAGAAAAGTGGTTAAAAATAGAAAATAGTGCCTTACTAAATGTCCTGGCAGTTCTTCTTGGGAGGAGCCACTCTGTCAGATACTGAGGTCCTAAACCGTTTGATGTTAACATCACAACCTTGAAGCCAATGTGGTAGCGTACTGGCAACCAGTGCAGGGCTGCCAGCATGGGGGTAAATGTTTGTGCCTTCTTTGTCCCGTTAGAAATCTGGCAGCTGTATTCTGCACTAGCTGCAATCTCTGCATTAACCTCAAGGGCAGCCCCACATAGAGAGAACTACAGTAGTCTATTCTCGAGATTACAAGTGCATGAACCAGTGTAATTAACACCCTGATGTCAAGGAGGGCCGCAGCTGGGCAATCCTCCACAGTTGGTAATGAGCAGTACGGACCACCGACGCCACCTTGGTTTCCATGGTAAGCGCTGGGTCCAGTAGGGCACCCAAACAGCAGACCCCATCCTTCGCAGAGAGAGTCACCCCCCCCCAAAGTGAGAGAGTTCCCCAATCTGCAGACACCAGGGGTCTCCACAAGCAGGATCTCCATCTTGCACGGGTTCAACCTCAGCCTATTTTAAAACTGCAGAGCTCACAGACCTGGCAACCCAAGGAGTTAGGCAACTTCCCTAAGATCTGTAGAGGCTTAACCACAGAGGACTAACCACAAGCAGCTCCCTGTAGAAAGGGGAACATCTTTACATGAAAAGAAGAAATGTTTTGATAAGATTGATTGGTTCAGAAGCAGCATAGAGAATTCTGATTACAAGAACATTGGTTAAGAAATATATTGCAGAGATTTCAGAGATGGATAATTAAAAATATGTCAAGGTCGAGGTCATCTGAGGTATAGAAAAATGGGACTTCTTAGCCAAAAGTAGTAAACAAAATAGACCAGTTTGAGCCAGTTCTCCTGTAAAAAAGGGAACTACCACTGCCTTAATGAGAAGCCTCAAAGTATGTGATTTGTCCAAGATCTGGACATTGATCTATCATCAGGTGTAGATCTCTCACCCTAAATGCATTTAGAAATTTCTTAAAGTACTCTGTGTAATCTCTCTCTGTGTGAGTCTTGTTTTGTTTTAACCTGTTGTGCTAAACAATAAACCTCTACTGTTTGGCCCTCACTTTGGAGCATGGCAGTGATATTTTTATACAACACTAAAGTTTTACAAACTCAATATATGGTCAATAGTTTCATCTGCCTCGTTACAGAGTCTACTTGTGGGGTGCTCAGCTGATTTTTCTATTCTAGCCTTATCTGCATTTGTTCTGATAGATTTTTCTTGAGCTGCCAAAATCAGGGCTTCTGTCTCTTTTTTTCAGTGTTCCATTGGTGAGCCATAACCAAGTCTTTTCCTCATCTACTTTTCATTTGATTTTTTCCAAAGAACTGTCCATGCAGTGCTTTATTATGCCACCTATCAGTTTGTATTTACATCATTGTTTTCCTGCATTGACCCTT
Source organism: Phrynocephalus versicolor (assembly GCA_023846285.1). Taxonomy (NCBI): domain Eukaryota; kingdom Metazoa; phylum Chordata; class Lepidosauria; order Squamata; family Agamidae; genus Phrynocephalus; species Phrynocephalus versicolor. The sequence goes on from JAHTLZ010000237.1 coordinate 56,084,370, forward strand.
TGTTTGCTTTATTTTAAAAACCTCCTTGTTCTTAACCTGTTGTTGTTGTTGTTGTTGTTGTTGTTGTTGTTGTTGTTGTTGTTG
>JAHTLZ010000237.1:56088981-56115817 GCA_023846285.1 Phrynocephalus versicolor
ACACACACACACACACACACACACACACACACACACACACACACACAATATTCTCTCTCTCTCTCTCTCATAATGGCAAAAGGTCATTTCAGGATATGCGGTTACCACAAACTAATTCAGCCCTCAACTTCAGGGCTTTATATAAAGTCCATGCATGACAACCACCCCCTTAATCTGAAATGGTTTATGTCTTAAATAACAAAAAACGCACTCAGTCCCACAAGACTGACATAAAAAAATGCCATTCCAGCTAATCGATTTAAAGGGCTTCCCTTTCTTAATATACTTCTCTTTATTTTTAAATGCTGATATATGGCATTCTGTCCTTATAATGGAGATGAAGCTGTTTACAAGAAAAACTCTATTTCCCCTAGCCTAATTTCATTTGTATCTTTCCCCTACTTTTGATCTCTGCAGAAATGTACTGTTGGATCTTTAATTACTGTTGAAAACATCAGGCCTTCTGTTCTAAGGGAAGACTGAACAGAGGAAAATTATGTGGTTTTCTTCCCCAAATTAGAGTGGTAGAGACCATGTTACTGACCTTTATTGTTGTTGGTGTTGCATCCTGAACCAAAAGCCTCAGTACTTATCTAATACTGAGTTTTGCCTAGCACACTTATCTAGAATTACTGTAACTTGGTAGCTTCTGCAACAAATGCAGACCACAACACAGAGGAAACCATGTCCCTTGTGACCAAGAACCAGTGTTGTGAGGACCATGGATGGTCATTCAAAAAGGCATCTAAGGACAATGATGTTGTTTGGTACGGGTCAAGGCATGGATGCAGTTTGGGGAGTGAGATCTTCAGTTTCTCTTATATACTGTAATAACATTCATTATGCTTTTTGGGTTCATGCTTTATAGGGCAACAACTCCATATAAAAGTTCAAGAATGATCATAGCTTTAGACACATGAAAAATGAGCTTTTTCAATAACACCTGTTGATTATCTTGTAGTTGCAAATGTTGGCATCCCTTGAATAGCATTAGTTTGGTTGTCAATGCATTCTAGTTTTTTATTGGTTTCTACAAGACCTTTAATGGGCTAGTGTAGCTTTCTTCTGAATAGAAACATAAGATTTCACTTCACAGGTTCTCACCTTGCCATCATCATGATTGTTTTAGAGCAAGAACATTCAGGATTATAATGGGGTGGAAAGGTTTATTTTTATGACACAAGAAAATGAGAAACAAGGCTGTATGCAAACAGGCCACAAAATCTTAGAACATGATATATCAAGATTGAAATGTCTCAGTTTGTCTTTGAGGGCTTGAAATAACCCCAACTTTATTTAACACTTGGTGAACTGAATACAAATTTGAAACGAGCATTATTAGTAATTTTTCCATGAAGAGAATCTTACATTTTAGTTGTTTCTTTTACATATCCTCATATGCCAGCTAATGTTTACATGTCATCTCTAGGACTTCAGGTGCTTGGCTGGTAGTCTGAAAAATGCAAGTGCTCAAAGGGTTAATGCACATTAATTCCAGATAAAGCTCTCTACAAAAAGGAAAGGATATTTGATTTGTATGGCTTTAAAGTTTTAACAGATGAGCCTATCCCTGTGAGACCACAGACCATTTACCATCAGTAGATTGATTTCTTTCTGTGCTAAAGGCTTGATGATACTTTTCAACACAGTTCATTGTAAGCAGAGTGATACCTCAAATATACATTAACTAAAGAGTCTTTGGAGGCTGAATTAAGGAGATGAAACTCTAAGCACCGGGGGAATAGTGGTATTTAATAAGTAAAGAAACAAAATGATATCTTGATAAGTTTGATATAAATAAAACCAGCCATTGTAATGAATACAAAACCAAAAGTAAACAAAGTCATGCTTCATATTGCAAGGCTGTCTTTCAGTATTACAACTTTGATTAGTTAAAATAAATAGAATGAAGAAGCAGCTCATTTCTTTCCAGGTTATACTTAGTTTCTTCTTCCACTTGCAGAACTTGCTAATTTCCTGTTTGTGACTTTGGGCTCAGTCCCACGTCCCTTTAAAATCAGTTTAAATTACTAAATAAACCGAGTCCAAAAATGCCGTCCCCACAGCCACCGGGCTTTTTGAAAAAAAAAGAAAAAAGAAAACCCAGTAATGATCCCTTAAGCACGGTTTCTGAGACTCACCTACGAGGTAGAGAATTTTTTGCCTTTCTTTGAAAATCCAGCTTTTAAGGAGGCAGACACTGTGGGACCACGCTGATTATCCGGGTTTCTTTTTCTTTCTTTTTTTGGCTATTCCTGGGGCCAATGGGCTGTGTTTGTTTTAATTTATTTTCACCTTCGGAGAAATAGGAAGCTCTAGCCGGTCCTACAAACATTAATTTCCCCCAACAAAGTGGTGGATTTTTTTTTCAAATACTAGCGCCACCTGCTGTCCAAGGGGGCTGAACTGCACTTTAAAATAAAAAAAACACAGCTTTTTACGTGAGAACTCTTGTCCCACATTTAAATCATGTGATGGGAAGAAGAGGAAAAGCCAGACCTTCAAAAGATCAGGATTGAAACCCAGGTGTGACCACAACCTTTGTCTCTGCTCGGGACTAATGTGCCTAGTGACATTTATTGCCAGATGGGCAATATAAATAAATAAATAAATATTTGCTGGAAATTCCTTCAAGATAAGGCATTCAGGATGTTCCCTTCTGCCACATGAGATCATTGGTCCATCTAATTCTTCATTGTGCTGTTGACATTGGCTGTTAGTTGGCCTCCAGAGTTTTTTAAAAAAAGATTTTTCTCCAGCTCAATCTGGAGAGTTTGACAACTGGACTTGGGGTTTGCAATGCATATAAAAAGGAAGTATTCTACTACTGACCTACTATATAGTGCATCCTCTTCCATCAGACAAATGGCAGTAAGTCCAAGGTGGTGAATGTTGAGTATGAGAATTCCTGGAGCAGTTCAGTAGCTTCAATGTAAAAGTGAGAAGGAGGAACAGGATTAAAAAAAACAATAGGGATGGAAAATTCTCAATAGATTTAGGCAAGATCTTCTTTATACCATATTGCTGCCTTATGTACTAAGCCAGAACCATTGCTTTGACCCCAAGGAAACATTCATTCTGCCTTACTGGTTGCCTTCCTTGTCAGTGGTTCTACCCAAACACCTGGTGACCTCAAAAGAGTTGCACAGAACAACCTTCTCTGCTAGGTATGGATATATGTTGTCAGATGGCTGATATTCTACAAACCTTAAGCAGCCATGCTTCATAATGAAAAATAAATCAGTGTCACTCTTGTGAACTATTGATTTTAAGGAATTTATTTATTTATTTATTTTAGAGTATTTTTACCCCACCTTTCTCCTTGGAAAAGGACCCAAAGCGGCTTACAGTAATGAGGGATAATATACAGTCCAGAACGATTAAGGATTCTTTTTCCTCTTGTGGACAAGTCAAAAGTCAGGGTCATTGTGCTATGGTATTTCAGGATCTCAAGGCAAGGAAAAAGCACAGATGCACACACACTCAATCTTATCCAAGCTATGAAATTACTTTTTGTTTTGTTTTGTTTTGTGGTTAGGGATGGTCTTCCTTGATGTTATAAGAACTTTGGTGCCTGCATCCTGTCATCGTTTTGATCATTCCATTCATCTTGGCACTATATAAAATATTCTGGTGATTAAGGGTCAGGGGAAAACTCCAAAGGTTCTGTGGGCCATCAGCTCACTTCTGATGTGTCATGGCTAGAAAACTCACTAATCTTCAAAATGTCCTGTCACTAATAACTCTGGTTAGATCTTGGAAACCAAAACTGCTGGAGCGAGCGCTCAGTGACATAGGTCTCTGGCTGTAGAACCAAAGGCTGGGAATTCAGTTCCCCACTGGAACTTGATGATCTATAGGGCCCCTTCCAGCACTGCAGTTCAAAGATTATTATTAGATTATTATTATTCAGAGATAATATTATCTCATGTTAGGTTTTCTCTTCCTATTTCCCCCCCCCGCCATTCCTAGCAATATTGTCTTTTCCAGTAATTTGTGCCCTATTCTTGCAAACTAACAGCTATGGCTTCTTTTATCAAAATCAATCTATCTCACTGTTCGGTCTTCCCCTCTTCCTATCATCCCATGCAGTTTTCCCAGTAATACTATCTTTTCTTCTCATTTCAATATGCCAACCTGAGTCTATATAATATTATATCTGTAATATTCTCATTATATCTGCAAGATAGAATAGACTGTTTACTTATTTTCGTGAATAGAGATGGGCACGACCAGAAAAAATGACGTTTCGAGTTGTCGTTTGTCGGAACGGGTCCATTTCGGGTCGTTTCCGTTTGTCGCGATAATTTTCAAAAATTTGTCGTTTCTGTTTGTCGTTTTGTCGTTTCCACCGCGATTTAGCACGTTTTGACATCCCAGAGCATGGGTTAGGGTTAGGGTTAGGGTGGTTAGGGTTTGTGGGCTCTGGGCTGCATCTCTGGGTGCCTCTGATCCACTAAGAAGGGAAGTGTACTTGCATACAGGTTAGGGTTAGGGTTGGGGTGAGGGTAAGTGGGCTCTGGGAGGCACCTCTCCGGGTGCCTCTGCTCTGACCCACTAAGAAGGGAAGCGTACTAGCGTACAGGTTAGGGTTAGGGTTGGGGTTAGGGTAAGGGTTAGGCTTAGGGTTAGGGTTAGGGTGGGTTAGTGGGCTGCACCTCTGGGTGCCTCTGACCCACTAAGAAGGACAGTGTACTGGCATATGGGTTAGGATTAGGGTTGGGGTTAGGGTTAGCGTTAGGGTTAGGGTTAGTGGGCTTTTTATGCCCTTTGGCACATCCAGAAGTGTCAGTCAAAACCTGGCCATACAATTGGTGGAATGGGTCAAAAAATTGCATGGTCCCAACCTATGGCCAGCCCATCATTTTGCATGTGCAGGTGTAAAAAAATAAAAATAAAAATAAAAATAAAATCAATGGAGACGTTTTATGGAAGAAAAACCCACTGCTGCTACTATAAAAATTCAGGCATTTAAAATACCTTATTTTCACATATTTCTGTTGTGCTTTAGTGGGCTTTTGGACCACGATTTAAAAATAAATATTGCGGTTGCCATTTTGGATCCCCCCCACCGCATGGCATAGAGACAGCCCAGGAAAGGAGTGGGGGAAGGCCGGGGACCCCCCCCCCCCCAGAAAACACCCCTCTGGTAGGTGCCCTCACTCAGGCAGGCATATTTTTGCCTGCTTTTTTGGCCAGGAGTCGGGTTTTATTTTTTTTTACTTTTTAAAACTCTTTTTCTGTGCTGCTTGGCAATGGCATCGTGTGATCGCCGCGATGCCATTAACGACAACGATAAACCCGACCCAATTTTTCTTTTTTCAAGCTAGAGCGGAGTAATTATCGTTACCGTTTCCGTTCCCTAACGATAACGATAACCGAAAACGGAAACAAGAATTTCACCGCTCCGTGCCCATGTCTATTCGTGAAGTTAACTTGATTGAGTGCCCATTTTTCTACCTTTCTGGTTGTCGATGGCATTAGTAAGGCTCTTCTTCAACACCACATTTCACTTTCTTTCACATAGTATGGTCGATTTTGATCTTGGGTCCAAAGGATAATCTTTACAAACTCCCGGCTGTCCCTTTTGCTATTTGAAAAGTCAATGAGGCATCTTTGGGAAAACAGGCATACAACATGTTTGTAGAACATTTGGTCTGATATAACTTTTCTTCCTTAGGTTGCCTATTGCAAGGAAAAGGTTTCGAAATTGGAAGACGGCTTTCTAGTCTGCATTAGAGATGGGCACGACTCAGAAAAAAAAATTGTTTTCATTTTCGTTTTCGGCTAGGGTCCGTTTCGTTTCATTTCCATTTTCGTGAGCTAATTTCAAAATTTTTCGTTTTCGTTTCGTTACGTAACAAAAACGAAAAAACAAAAACAAAAATGAAAATTTTTTCGTTTCTCCCCATTTAGCTCCATTATGTGTTTTTTCAGTAACGAAAAACGAAAATTGGCTCAAAATTAGTCGTTTCGTTTCCGTTTTCGGTCCATTTTTGAACCGTTTTTCGTTTTCATTTCATTACGTAACGAAAACGAAAAAACGAAAACGAAAACAAAAATACCACTAAGTCGTGCCCATCTCTAGTCTGCATTCTGAGCACCTGAGAAGAGGGTATCCTGTAGTCCACCTTTATTGTTGTTGCTGGTGTCAACATTTTTGCTGATTGTTGCTATGTAAAGCTTGGCATCCTTTCCCTCTGCTGGTAGGGACCTTCAGGAAGAGCACAACTAGAATGAGCTAAACCCTCTATCTAAATCACTTCCTCTACCCACAGCACTTTAATCTCTTCTAGATTAAGCTTCAATATGTTTGCCTTCATCCATCCCCAAGACCATTTCTTTGACAGCTATTCATGAGATGTTCAAGGTTTAGGAAAAGAGCTTTGCCCTAACCAGTTGACAACCTTTCTGAAGTGGAGATACAGCAGATCCAATTTTTGACCCTGCTTTGTTTACAAATTTGATAATATTTTGTACAAATTTTCATTGTATATAAAAATCTGTTCCAGCACTGAGCTATGGTATTTATTTATTTATTTATTTATTTATTTATTTATTTTATTTTATTTTAGAGTATGTTTACCCCACCTTTCTCCTTGGAAAAGGACCCAAGGCAGCTTATAGTAATGAGGGATAATATACAGTCCAGTATAATTAAGACATGTTCAAGTATTTGAGAACAAGGAATTGAGGGACATCTTATTATAGCATTAATAGACAGCATTACATTAAAGCTACAAGGTTATAAGTAGTTATACACATGGTAGTCCATCATTCAGGGAAAGCTTGCCTGAAGAGAAAGGTCTTTGCAAGTTTCTGGAAGGACAAGAGAGATGAGGCAGTCCTGGCCTCTAGTGTAAGGGAGTTCCAGCAGTTGAGAAGGCTCATTCATGGGTTTCCATAAGACATACCTGTGAGGGTGGTGGGATGGAGAGAAGGGCCTCTCCTGATGACCAGGGCCGGCACTTCCATTAAGGCGAACTATCCAGTTGCCTAGGGTGCCAAAATGGACAGGGGGCGCTGGCCAGCCTGCTGCCCCCTGCCACCATCCACCCACCATGCGTCGCCGTCCGCCTGCCACCCCTGCCGCCGCTGCACGCCTGCCTGCCCACCCACCGCCCACACCCTGCTGCCACACCGCCTGCCCACCGCCCAGCCCCCCTGCCGCCCGCCCCTGCCACCTCCCCCCGCCGCCATCACCTGCCTGCCCACCGCTCGCCCCTGCCGACGTCACCCCGCCCCAGCCCACCCTCCCTGCCCCTCGCTTAGGGCGCAAAAAACCCTAGCGCCAGCCCTGCTGATGACCTTAACACCCAAGTCATTTCATACTGTGAGATTTGATCTTTGAGGTAGCTAGGACCCAGGTCGTATAGTGCTTTGTAGGTCAAGGTCTTTGTATGTCATTTCCCTTCCATGAAGCTTTATGGAAGCACTAGCCACAGGTTTAGGGAACGTAGTCCTATTATAAGGTCGACTTTAGCCATTTGCACTATGGATCTAGTCCTGCATTTTGTAGTCCTCATTTCCTAGCAATAAAATTATAGATTTTGCAGCAAGGCATATTTTCAAAAGTTAAAAACTGTATATTGAAGTGAACAGCGCTATTTCTGAATGAGGAAATCACCTTTAATTAGAGATTAAAACTCCTGTCCTTGGAAGCATGTTTTCTTTTGGGGGGAGGGGGGAAATGATGAATTATTTGTTCACTGTGGTCTTTTGGTTCAAATGAAAATATGCCAGCTGTAAAAGATACTACAGAATATTGTAGGGAAAAATATAAGCAAGTAACAAATGCAATGAAAATATTTTACTACTAAATAGGTACATATATTGCAAAAGTAATAAGGCACAGAGAAGCTTTTTTGTTTTCACTAGTATGATCTACACTAAGCATGACAGAGAGAATGTTTCATAAATTGTAATTCCACCAGCTTCCTTTCAACACTAGAACATAAAGCATTGCTTTGCTCCTCTGTCATTTGCATTAAATTTTCATGAAGGTAATTCACTTCAATGTAGCTTTCTGCTTTATGGTAATACTTCCCCTGTTTATTTTTTCTTTACAGCCCCAACTAGTGTTTGGCTCCTCATGTCATATTTTATGAACTGCTCCCAAAGTTAAACCCACTTCACTTCTTGCTTTCTGTTCTCCCCACCCTCCCCTTCCCCACAACAAGAGAATCTTCTGAAAAGGGTGATACCCTCAATGTTCAGAGACTATTAATTATAATCAGACTCCAGTTTGAGATGCAGGGCTGCTCTCAGATTACCCCTGTGGAATTTCCCAGAGTGAAATTATGCTGAGATAGCCAATTAGAATCCTGTAGGCAGGCATGAATTTCATTGAAGTTAAGCATTTGCTGACAAGCCGGCCTTTCAGTTTTTCTGTGTGCGTTGAGAAAAGAAACCTGATCCTGATTGGCTTTCTTCAAGTAAATGCTTTCTCATTCGATCTACTCAGGGTAGCCATTATGCTCAAAACAACAGGATTGTTCTTCCCAATCTCCCTGTTTACAAATACTGTATTTTAATGGAATGTTTGTTGTTGGGTTGTCCATTCTTGGTGGGGGTGGGGTGGGGTACTGGGGGTGAAACTCTTGGAAAGACAAAGGAAGCAGCAGTTCTAAACTATCTATGTTTCTGAATAAAGGTTATCAAGTTATATTATACTAAAATTGGTCTCAGAGGCACAAGGCTGCTCCCTTTTTTGCTGGACATATATTAAATATGATAATATCTGGATTATAAATATTTTAGTATTGACCTACAGCTAAAGTGATTTTGGCAGAAAGACTTCTCACATGAATTGAAAACAAGGCTGCATTTCTCTTAGCCATCTTTCCGGAAATTTTCATTCCTCGCCCCTCAGCCTGACTCATGGTTTCCTTTTCTTTTTGGTTGATTGAGGGAGGGCACACATTGCTGTGGCACTTCACCCTACAAGCAGTAGTATTGGAGCAGTGACTATTTATCTTAGGACTTGGGAGGCATCAGTCATAATATGAGAAGTCACAGACTATGCTTTGTAAAACACAGATACATATAAAACCCTCAGTTTGTAGGAATGATTTCCTTTAAATTAATAGTGCTGGAGATTGAAGCACAGTAGACAGAATGGTCATGTGCTGCAGGATACCAGGGTACAGTCTTTAGACAGAAACATTAATCAGGGATTAATGGTAACAGCAACAAAAATGTATGCAGCATTTTATTTTATTAATTTCAGCAATATTCTGAAAGAGAATCCCATACACTTGAAATTAGAATATAGACTCTGAGGGCAATGGGCGTGATTTTCCTTTATCAAGGCAAAATATAATACAGCAAAGTTTAATTTATCCACAACCTGGTTAAGTTAACAGGTTCATTGGGTCTCCATTTTATTACAAAGGCATTGTGTTGAAATGTTTGTAATTGAAAGTTTGATTTTACTGTAATACAATCTTTGGAAAACTTTGGTTCACCAGATCAAAGAAAAGGATCTAGTGGAAAAGAGGAAAAAAGCAGTTAAAGTTGGAATTTCCTTCTGAAAATGGGAGGGTGAGGAGGTCTGACTGAAAATGACCTTCCATGGAAGTTCAAACTGAAGTATTATGGTAATAACACTATGAAATCATATACTGATGCTCCTCAGCTGAGTTTGACAATTTCTGAACAAAAATAACAATTATTAATGGAGTAAATTTGATTTCTGGATTTTTGAAAACATCTGCCCCACAATTTACTATTGTAAAATATGAAATCAACTTTCAAAGATTTATAGTAAGTAGAGAAAAAACTTGTAAGCCTCGTACCCTGAAACTACCTTCTCCCACCCCATTCTGACTTACCCTGTCCCTTCCTTGTTCACCACTATAGCCTCCATTGCTACCACCACAGGGCCTGGGGCAGGCGAAGTAAAACAAACAAACAAAAAAACCCCCTACATTTTCATTGATGGTTCTCTGAAGCGAAACCCAGGGACAGCTCTCCAGTTCTGATTCCGAACAAAAAAAAGGGGGGGGTTCGGTTTGGGCCAGGACAAAATGCTTGTTTGTGTTTCATTTTGTTTTGCAATGTTTAACAAAATGACAAAACAGTGTTTCATTTTTCATTTTGCGCCTGTCTCTGCTCCAAATCTCTCTTGAGGTCCTCTACACTCTCAGGTGCCCTGCCTGGAAAGAATGAGTGATATGGACTATTCTCTGTTCTCCACAATACAGGCTCAACATCTATCAGCCATTACTTCCTTTCTTGTTTCCTTGTTGAGAGAAGACAGGATTCACTGGTAAAATAGTAATGCTACAAAAAGTTGAAGGCCGCAGGAAAAGAGAAAGATGATGCATGAGATGGACTTATTCCATGAAGGAAGCAAACAGGCTTGTGTTTGAAAAACCTGAGCAAGTCTGATAACAATAGGGCATTTGTGTGGTAACTCATTCATAAGGTTTCCCTGAGTTGAAGGTGACTTCACAGCAAATAACAGCAGTTCTTGTTGTAATTCATCTACCATTATGTGACTTTGGACTACTAATGGTTTTGCTGTGGGATTCTTCGGGTTTTGGTCTCATTCTGCACTACTGGCTTATTGACTCTGCACTGTTTTGACATTGTCTGTGTAACTCCCTGCTCTGTGTCGATGTACTGATGGGTAGGATTTGGCTTCAAGTTATTGCATTCAAGGTTTGCTCCTCTCCATTTTTTTGTTTGTTTCATGATTACCATCAGGACTAGAGATGGGCATGACTTAGCGCAATTTTTGTTTTCGTTTTTGTTTTTTCATTTTCGTTACGTAACGAAACGAAAACGAAAAACGGTTCAAAAATGGACCGAAAACGGAAACGAAACGACTAATTTTGAGCCAGTTTTCATTTTTCGTTACTGGAAAAGCACTCAATGGAGCTAAATGGGGAGAAACGAAAATTTTTTCGTTTTCGTTTTTGGTTTTCGGTTTCGTTACGTAATGAAACGAAAACGAAAAATTTTGAAAATTAGCTCACGAAAACGGAAACTAAACGAAACGGACCCTAGCCGAAAATGAAAACGAAAACGAAAATTTTTTTCTGAGTCATGCCCATCTCTAATCAGGACCTTTCAGAGCTCCCTCCTTGGCAGCTGTCCAGTACACTGACCTTAGTACACTTTAAAAATTCTCATTTCCTTTCCTGAATCTGGCTCAGAAGGACTTCTTCAGTGCTTCTAGAGCAAAATACAGCAGCTATGCTGCTAACTGATAATGCTTGCTTGGTTGCTTCCTTTCTCCCTCCCTTCACCTCTGCTTCTGAGGACAGTTAAAATTAGTAGTTTTGTGCATGTGTGTGTTTTAGATGTATGTCCTGACGATTTTCATTGTTTCTTAAAACACACACAACTTGCTAGTGGGCCTCATCTCCAAATGCAAGTGAGTGCTCCCCTGCTCTGTTCGTGAACTGCAATTGCTTGCAACTCCCAAGCAGTTTTACCTAAATGACTTTAGGGGATGTGGGATAGTAAAGAACTTATATGTCAACCTGCCCAAGTATGGATGTTCACAAGCCTTGCTATTCATCTATAATGTTTGGTTTCTAGAAAAATCACCTTCTCTCCCCTGATGAATTGTTCAAAACAGCTAAAAAGATGCTAATTACCCCCTCCCCATTCAATTTAATGGCATTAAATGCCTAATACTGCTGCTGGATAAGTCTGTGTTTCTACCTCTGTCTCTGTTACTATCTCTATTGCTGTCTAAAATCAGCTTCTGTTCTCACAGTTTTCCTCAGCTTTTCTCCCCATGGGGCTGACTCTGGTAATTAATTGTGGCTGTCTGTTACTGTGTGTCTGTTTTAGGAGCAGTAGCCTAAATAAATATCTTGGAGAAGAGACAGTTAATTCACAAGTTCCATGTGCAGATGTATAAAGTTTGATTCTCTTTTTCTTTTCCCGGTCATCCAGCATGTTTATAATTTCCAGATTTGCCCAGACACACACACAAAAAACTTTGAGCCTGTGTAGCATTCCAATGGAACCAAAGGGCTTTCTTCACAGCATGCAAATTATCCCTGAAGAGTGAAGAAAGAGTTTTGTGGCATATGTTTCTTTTGTTGTCTTCTGTTCACCTTCCTTTCATTCCTCTGTTTTTGGGTTCACTTCCCCTTCCAACATCTGTTACTATTTGTCTGCAAGAGCGAAATCCTGCTAAAATTAAGCAAAGCAGCTAATGGATCTTATAGAGAGAGCTGTTGATAGCATGTAACCTACTTTCAGGCTAATCATTTCACTGTTTACGTTTAATATTTGAAATACGATTAAGTTTTGCTGTTTCTTTCATACCATTTGTCTCGCAACCAACCTTGATGAACATTCTCTTCATTTTCATGTCAGGTTATATTGAATCTTTTATTAACAAATGCAGTCACTGATCTTTACCACAGGAGAGTTTCTTTCACTTCTTTCACTTCTTTCACTTCTTTTTTCTTTTTTAGAGGTTCAAACACAGAACTTTGTTTGGAGCGAAGGTCACTTTTAATGAGAATTTGACAAGAGTCTTGACATTTTTCCCTCTGGAATTTTCTAAAGCAAATGAATGTAGCCTTATTTTCTAAGTTTTTTGTGTTTGGTACTTGTAGCCTTTTGCGAAGAGGACCAATATCATGTCTGGCTTTGACATTGTCTGAAAAAAATGTAGTGCAGTGATGGATGGCTTATACATTTGGAAACTCCAAGCCTTGTAACAGTGTACTCAAGGTATGAGGACACCTGTGTACTTTGAAGCAGAAATGGCAGTGTTTGGTAATTTTGCAGCAAATTTTTGAAAAAGGAATTCACACACACATGCACTCCATACATCTCACAAAATCCCCATATATTTGCCACACCACTGAAAAATTTAGCATGAGAAAGAAAGGAGTGCTAGAAATCCCATGTAGAGTAGGGTGAGGAGGGCAGGATCAAGGATCCCCAAATACAGTGCCAAGCAGGTAATCTGGAGGTGTGGATCAAACAATTGCTTAAATTAGGCATCATTGTACATTCTTGCAACAACCACTATGGCATCAATAGAGAATTAATTGAAGGCTGAAAATTGTTTTCATGCATAAATCACTCTTTCCAGGATCCAGACCAATTGAGTGAAACTGGCCAGAAGTATCATATCCCTGTTTGTTGCCTGTTTGAAAATTAGAGCTCTGTTAGATACTACCAGGATTTTTTTTTAAATTTTAACCCCCTTCTTATTAAGATTCTTTTCATACCTTTCCCACTCACCTCCTCAAGCATTCACAGAGGAATGATGGGTTTCCCTGATTCAGTGTGGTGTAGTAGCTACAGTGCCGGGTAAGAATATATTTATTTAATTATTTATACAACTTATATGCTGCCCACTACCCAAAGGTCCCTGGGCAGCTACAACTAAATTGAACAGTCAAAGCAATTAAAACATTACCATGTCAATGACCAATTAAAACAATAAAACCGTGTAAGTTACAAAACACAAGAATTCCCATCAGGATCCACAATCCATCTTATGTCATTTTAAAAACTTCTGAAATAGGAAGGTTTTTACCTGGTGCTGAAACATCATAAGCATTGGCACCAGGTGGATCTGACTTGAGACAGTGTTCCATAGTCTGGAGGCAGCTGCCAAAAAGGCCCTAGACCTACAAGCCATCCCTTTCACCTCCTTGAGAGATGGCTCTTTCAGGAGGGCCCCCTGGCTAGATCTGAATTGCCAGATAGGTTCATATGGGAGGAGGTGGTCTTTCAGGTATCTTGGTCCTAAGCCATTTAGAGCTTTATATGCCAAAACAAGAATTTGAATTGGGTTTTGGCAGCAACTGGTAACCACTTCAGGTTATACAGAATTGTTGCGATATGGCAGCCCCACCACTCACCACCTGCACCACATAATTCTGAACCAGTTGCAATCACTGGACAATCTTCAAAGTCTGTCCCACATAAAGTGCATTGCAGTAGTCAATATAGGATGTTATCAGTGCGTGTGTAACTGTCATGAGGTACCATTCATCCAGGTAGGAACATAGCTGGTATATTTTCCACAGCTGAAGAAAAGCACCCCTGGCCACCACCTGGGCTTCCAGAGTTAGACTGGAGTCAAGGAGCACCCCCAAGCTGCAGACCCTGTCCCTTAGGGGAAGTGCAACCCCATCTAGGACAGGACTATGGCCCTCTAACCTGTCTGGTGGGGCACACACTAACAGCACTTCCATCTTGTCTGGATTGAGTTTCAATTTATTAACCTTTATCCAGTCCATTATCTGGCCCAGACATGAGTTCATCACAGAAACTGCCTCACCTGGATTGAAAAACAAGAGGTAGAGATAAATATTATCAGCATATTGCTGACTCCTCAGCCTTGATGACCTCTCCCAGCAGTACCATGTATATGTTAAACAGCATGGGGGACAGTATTGAGTCCTGCGGAATCCTATGACGTAAACACCATGGGACAGAGCAACTGTTTCCCAGCATCATCTTCTGGACACGGTCAGCCAGGAAGTAGTGGAGACACCACGAGGTGGTGCCTCCAACTCCCAACCTGACTAGCCTATTCAGAAGGACACCATGGTTGATGGTGTCGAAAGCCGCCGAGAGTTCCAGGAGTAGCAACAGGGTTTGCACTCCTCCTGTCTCTCTCCCGGCAAAGGTCATCATATAGGGCAATCAAGGCAGTCTCTGTACCAAAGCCCAGCCTGAAACCCAATTGAAATGGATCCAGAAAATCAGTTTCATTCAGAAGTGCCTGGAGTTGCCACACCATAATCCACTCCAACGCCTTGCCCAAATAATGGAGGTTTGCTACGGGTTGGTAGTTAACCACCAGCCTTGGGTCCGTATAAGTTTTTTTAAGGAGTGGTCTAATTACCATCTCTTTCAAGGTGGCAGGGAACACTCCCTCTCTTAAAGAGGCATTTGCAGTCTCCTGGACCCAGGTGAGGACCCCCCCCCCTGCAGATCTTTCAATTAACCAAGAAGGGCAAGGGTCAAGTGGTGTGGTGGTAATGCAGACAGATCCAAGCACTCTTTCCACATCCTCAGGTCTCAAAAATTGAAACTCATCTAATAATACTGAACCTAAGCATGGTGCACTGGACATATCCCTTGATTCTGCACCACTGGTGGAGTCCAATTCACTGCAAACCTGAGCAACTTTTCCCTCAAAGTGGACAGCAAACTTGTCACAGTGAGCTGATGAGTGGCCCAGCACCTCCACTGTATCTCCCAACTGAAAAAGATCCCAGACCACCCAAAACAGACCACCCCTGTCAGCTCAGGCAGGGAGAGTGTTGGTATGGAGCAGGGTGGGCAGTACACCAACAGAATCCCCAATCTGTCTTGTGAACCCTACACACAATACAGGGCCTCCAGACCTCCTCCCAAAGAGACAGAACTCCTATAGACTATTACAACTCTCCATCTCTGACCCTCCAAGGGATACTGATGCTGGACTGAGTACCCAGGTGGGCATAGCTAGGGGAGGGGGACCCTACGTTCCTCTCCCACTCAGGTCTCAGTAATATATGCCAGGCCGGCACCCTCATCCGGAATGACATCATTGATAAGGGCAGTCTTATTCTGTGCTGACCTGGCATTTAACAACAGCACTGTGTGACTCATGGGTTCACTAATATGGTCGCCTGATACCTTCTGGTTGGGGGTGGAACAAGAAGAGGGGATAGATGTAAGATGTCTAACTTCTATTCTCCTATGCAGGCATGTTCCACTTGCACCCCATACCTTCTGCTACCTAGCACGAGCTCAATGGCTGCCCCCTCCACTGCCCTCCCTCCTCCTGTTCCCTCAATTCCATTGTGTGTCCTTACATTCTATCTCGGATGGCAAGAAAAAAGACAAAGACAAAGAACAAGAAACAAAACAAAACAAAAAACAAACCCGCTCCATCATCCCACCCTCCCCTCCCCTCCCCTTCATAACCACCCTATATCTTAGTCTCAAATGGATACCAGCTGGACACCCAGGGGGTGTAATGATATCAAATCTTGGCATCAGTCCGATGTCCCTCCCCATGCCACACCCCTTCAATAGCAGGCCAGCTAAGCTGCTTCTCGTGCCTCTCACACACAGAGAAACAGTAGCAACAGAGCAGGTGGGAACAAAGGGGTGGTCAGTCAAGCAGGTTCCAGCAGCAGTGCTTGCTAGATGGTGGAACTGCTGCACAGGCTAGCAGACAGCTAAAAAAGCTGTAAGGCAGAAGTCCCTCCTCTCTAGCCACATCCCTCCGATTGCAAGTTAGCTAAGCTGCTTCCCATGCCTCTCTCACACAGAAAAGCAGTATAGAAACTTGGGGAAATCTAGGTTCAAATCCTGATATCAGACCTTCTGGTGGCCTTGGGATGGTATCCCTCTGCCTGATCTGCCTGATCTGACACTGGTGGTTACTTCATGTCCTTCCTCGAGCCGAGGTGAACTTGCCTCCGTGTTGAAATCGGTTTTCAACACGGATCGAGAAGTGGATTGAAAAGATGCCTGAGCTCCAGGATGGGAATCTCTCACCCAGCTTGGAGTGCAGTTCAGGGAGCGTGGTCGGGGTGAACTCGGATTGACCCCACAAGGACGTGAGGTTACATTCCTTCAAACCGGTCTCCAGCGGGGCTGTGAACTGCAGCGAGAGGGATGTAAAGTATCAGCCACTGTTATTTGTTACTTGCTATTAGGACAAAGTGGGAAAGAGCCATGTTACAGACAAGTGACTATATACTGATTTGGGAGAAAGGTGCATTTCTAGCAAGTATTTTCTATACCTTTACTTGCAGTGGCAGCAAAACAAAACAAACAAACAAAAACTGTCTCAGATGACAAAGAGAACAGGATAAAGGCTAAGTATACAACTGGAGGACAACAGGACAAACACATCCTCATGTCTCTAAGGAGATGGAGGCAAGCCGTGCAGGAGAGGAATTACACAAACAGTTCAGCAGAAACTACCCCATCTCTTAAGACATTAAAATGATACTTTTCTTATCATAAAATGTGTGTAGGGTGGTGGTGGTTTCTAGTGATTATTTAAATCTCAATCTAATAAAAAAAAAAACTGATGCTTTTTCCAATCCAAAATAGGAAGGTGAAAAATAATCCCTTTGCAAAATAATTTCAGCAAAAACAATGATTTTGTTCTTCTGTTTCTGTGCCATTAGATATCTAGTTCTAGATATTCCACTTTATTATTATTATATGTATGCAAGTTTTCAGCAGACTAAATGACATATTCCATCCCACTCTTTCTAGTTCTTTTTCTTTGTTTATTAGGCACCGAGGACAAGCTCTGAAGGGAAATGTGACTTGTTCATAACCTACGGAACCTTACTTGTCTGCTTCTCATGCCACACGGCAAACTGCTTTTGAAAACAGATGGGATTTCTGAAAGCAGTCTGTAACATAGTATAAAAGTCTGTTGTTCAAAGAAAAACCATCAAAGACCCAACTGGGTATGTCCCAAACCTCTAGGAGTGCCTAAATTAGTTCTTGAATCCTGGCCAACATAATAAAGTCACATGGGATGTACAGGCCTTCTTTCTTGAGCTGCAATCCTGACATCATTAGTTCAAGGACCTTCAGTGGAACCACTTCCAAAAGAATTGTGGGCACATTAATGCTCTTTTGTAGTACACTTCTCTCTTTGGACAAACTTCCTGTGCAACAAACAAGCATTTTATAAAAGTTCCCGATAGCTGTATCTGAAGACTCAAAATGTTTAGTTTCTTATGGGGGCTTAACAACGTTTCACTTTATTTTCAGAACAGGACGCCATTTGTTATATATCGCTCTTGGAAAGTCTTGTTTTCTGTGTGTAGCAGTTTGCAGCCCATAAATGAACTATTGTTTCAGGACAATAGCACTTTAGTTTCTCCAGATGTGATGAAAGCACGGGTGGGTCATAGGAAAAAGATTCCCAGCTCTTCGGGAAGAATTGAATGACAAATTGAGAGAAAATACATTATTTTATAAGCTCACCACTGTCTAGTGAAATGGAACAATGGAATATGTTTGCCACACGAGGTGGAACTTCTCTCACTTTTCTATGAAATAATAGGTCTGCTAAAAACAAGCTAAGTGCTCTCATTCCTTCGAGAGGCCTGTCTGATCCGGCCTTGAAAGTTGTCTGTGGACTCTTTCCAAGATTCTGGAATGTTCTCAGCTATTTGGAAACACTTTCTAAACAATATCTGAAAAAAAGCACAGCAGTATTTCATACAAGATAAATTGTGTTGATTGACAGCATACAAAAGTACATGGTCAAAACACACAATGCTGGGGAGGATTCTCTCCTCCTTTCCCCCTTAATTGCTTGGGTTTCGTACATTTTTCAGGAAAATATTTATACTGCCATTCTTCTCCTTCGGTTTTTAGTCAAAGTATGCTATATGAATGGGTATCACTGTTGACAGATAATGTAGGCAAAATAAATCAGAACAAGAAATAACAGTTCAAATCTGAACATTTAAAAGTATATAGCCAATTCATGTTTTTGCTACTCTCACTCTTGAACTACTGAGTTTTGAGCTCAGCTCAAATCCCATTGGATGGTACCAGTCCAGATGTAGAATCCCAGGAACAGAATGGTAGAACTGGAAGAGGCTCCAAGATTCAATGAATCCAACCCCCTGACAAAAGCCAAAAATCCACTGCTTAAAGCATCTGTCCAACCTCTGTTTAAACACCTCCAAATAAGATTAATTTGCTCTGTGCTATTTGCTCAGGAATTTTTAATGTCCGCCCCAAATGTATAAGACTGTTTTTGGAATCATACCATTCCACTCCTCCAGTTAACAGTTGTTTTTTTGGGTTTTAAAACTGACAACTTTTTTTTTACAAAAGATATCTCCAACAGACAACTCACTTTACGTAAATAATTCCTTTGTTTTCATGTCTTGAGAAAACATTTCTTGTAACCTTTTGGACCTTTAATCCTTTTAAATAGTTCTTTCCCCCTTTCCTTTTTCCTGTGTACTGTTACCTTCTTTTGGGATAGACTGCTTCTCTGTTGCCTTGCCTTTGCTTTTTTAAGGTATACCTGTGAAGATTCTCAGTCATCCAGGTGAGGTTATTTGGAAGCTGAGTCATGGCAACCAGACTTCTTTTCCTGTGAGATCAAAACACTTTGCTTATCATCCAAGCAGCTTTGTAAGTCTGAGGGAATTAGTGGTAAGGCCTCCAATTTCAAGTTCATCTTGATTACACATCACCCTGGTCTGAATAAGCTCATGGGTTCATTAGACAGACAATGGCCTGAATAGGCTCATTAGATGTACAGTGGCCCGGGGTTTGTGAAAGTCCCACATATTCAACCCTTCCCAACACCCATTATTAGTTATTGGTCGTTAGCTGTGGCCTTCCTGGTAGAGATGTGAAGTGCTTTTGATTTGTCTGGTGACTGATGAAAGGGCAGCATGATAAGTGGCAGACAGATTTTACTTGTCCCCTTCCTCTGTTCAGAAAGAGGTTTTTGAATACATACATGAATGGCTTCCTTGACCCCTCACTCAATCCACCTATCTTATCTGTCTGATATGTGTACATCCTCGTCTTTGAATGAATGCCTTTTGTCCTTCAAATGAAGGTACACTGCTGATTCTGGTGCTGCGCTGTTGGCCCTCCTGTGTTGGGCCAGCCTGCTATTTAGTGGCTGTTTGGTTTCTCCAGTGTAGAGCTTTGCACACTCCTCATTGCATTGGACCACATATCCTATATTGCTCCACTTGTGTTTTGGTGTTGGTCTTTTGGATGAACAAGTCTCTTCCTCAGTGTGTTTGTGGGTTTGAAGTAAACTAGGAGGATGTGGTGTTTGCCAAAAATCCTTTTAAGCTTTTCAGACACCCTATCCATGTAAGGAATGAAGAAGTTCTTCCGTTGGTTCTGGGTCTCAGGCTGATCCATTTTTCTTCTGGATCTGGACACTGCTTTGTTGAAGGTCATGCATTAAGAGCTGTCTTCAGGTGCCTGTCTTCCTTCTTTTTTTCTATGGGAGTGGGGATGCTCTTTGCCCACCCATCCCGGAAGGAAGAGGCAAGACACAAGAAGATTGAGTAAAATAGGGCCACAACTTTTATGACCAAATAACTTTATAAGCAAAGGGACCTGGCATAATGCCAGAAGGTATAGGCAAGAAATCATATCTCCATTCCTTGCCCTATTTAATCTCAAACACTTATGTCAGCAAGACGCTAGCCACTTATGCAGCATCATCTTGACCTATGATGATCCTCTTACCCTGCACGACTCTCAACTCAAAACTTAACTTAATGTTATACCCTTTATTCTTATTAAGCCTATACTAGTAACACGGGCTATTAACACGAAAGCTGTGCTATAACCTTATGGGTTAACTCAGGGTAAACACGAATTCATTACCTCTTGCACTACTAGCGTTGTGACCAGTGATGATGACCTCCCTATTTAAAACCCTGCAATGAAAATGGGATGGGTGAAAACACATTGTCACTCATAGGCCAATCAGAGTGACAATCAAAAATTCCCATCTGGATCCTCAGCAACCAGCTACTCTCATTCTCATTGCAACAAGGGTGGGAGGGTGGGTCAAGATGTTTGCAGGGAAAAGGAGGGCAAGTGCAGCAGCAAAGTCCCTTAAATAGCTTCCCTCCTGGCTGTGCCGCCCTCCCCAAAGCAAGGGCTCCTCGCCACGCTAAAACTCCATTTGGGTGGGCAAAACTGCCCTGCCCAGGAACAAGTTCCAGTGGAGCTTCCCGTTTTTGAAGTAGTCTTCAAGTATCTTCTAGGGCCTTTAGTGCCAAAAACAGTGAAGGGAAGACACAAATGGGAAACCTGAAAGAAGTTTTGGCTTTCATTAAAATGAAAAGATTAGTGAACACAAATAACATAAAAATCACATGAGAAATCAGCACGTTGAAAGAAATATGAAACAAAAAACATGAAAAACAAAATTGCTGCTCAGTTCATAAAAAGACAGGACAGTTCAAATTCTCACTCAGAATGAAGTTCACCCTATGCTGTGAACATGATTTATCTTACATAGTTGTTTAGAGAAAATAACACTTTATATACAGTATAATAGATGCATAGAAGCACTATATATGCCATACTGAGTTTTGTGTGGAAAATATAACAAATAAATATTTGGGAGTGGAGAGGGAGGCTCAGCAAATTTCATTGTACACATGTTGTACTTTGACAATAAAGGTACTATTATTATATTATTCAAATGAAATTAATGAAGTGAGAATGTAAATATGTATTCATGGGATACACCATAATCATCATCATGACCATCATCATCAAATTATCACATAGAAGACAAGATATCTACACTGGATTTTGTATTATAAATCACTAGTCGAACACTTCTGAAGCATTTAGGACTATGTGATGCATCTGCAAATTATGCAAGCAGATCCCAATAAGTTGGCTTTCTGCAGCTGACTGATGGTGACTTTGTCAACTCCAATTTCTTCTAAATACTTGCTTAGCTCTTTAGGCACCTCACCCAGCTGAACTGGTTTATGCCAGAGTCTCTGAAGTTCAATTTTCAGTTCCTGATATCAGGTAATTTTTCTTGGTGACTCTACTATCACCTTGTATAGCAATTTCAATTATCCATACTTTTTTTCTTCTCCACAATCACAATATCTGGGGTATTACACTCTCAAACCCTGTCTATCTGTACTCAGAAGTGCCAAAGTAATTTTGCATGCTCATTTTCAATCACTTTTTCAGGCTTATGATCCCACCAGTTCTTTGCTACAGGCAGATGATAGTTGTGACACAAATTCCAGTGGACCAATTGAGCAACTACATTGTGACAGTGTTTGTAATCAGTAAGAGCAATTTTCTTGCAATAACTCAATATATGGTCAATAGTTTCATCTGCCTCTTTACAGAGTCTACATATGGGGGACTCAGCTGATTTTCTATTCTAGCCTGCACTGCATTTGTTCTAATAGCTTGTTCTTATGATGCAAAAATCAGGGCTTCTGTCTCTTTTTTTCAGTGTTCCATTGGTGAGTCATAACCAGGTCTTTTCCACATCTACTTTTCCTTTGTCTTTTTCTGAGGAACTGCCCATGCAGTGCTTTATTATGCCAGCTATCAGCTTTTATTTGCATCATTGTTTTCCTGTATTGACCCTTTGTTTGCTTTACTTTAAACACCTCCTTGTTCTTAACCTCCAATAATGCTGGCTCTGTACTTTTTTTACATAATTTGGCAACATATGTTTCTCTTCTTCAACTGTCTGCTTCACTTGCAAAAGACCTCTACTACCTAGTTTTCTAGGTAAATACAGCCTTAATGCATAGTGAATGGTCATAAGTTTTAATGTATTCTTGAAGGCTTTCATGACTGGGATCTGATAGTTGTTGTGAGTTTTTCGGGCAGTGTTTGGCAGTGTTCAAGAACACGGTCAAATAGCCAAAAAACCTCACAACAACTATGTCATAAGTTTTCTTGTTTTCCTATCCAGACTATCTAGCTCCATCTGAGTCCAGTTTATAATGCTAGAGGTATGCCTGATGACCGCTATAGTCCAACTACTAATGGCCCTGATGGTGTTACCACCATTCAGCTTCCTTTTAAATACTTTTCTAATTCTTTGGATATATTCTTTACTGACCACATTTTTCACTTGCCCATGCTTAATATTATGTATGCCTACTGCCTAGATAGTTATAGGCTTCAAACTGATGATACTTAATGGCTTGTCTATTTGGCATTTCAGTTCCTTCACTCTCAGTGATTTTCCCTTTTCTCAATGCCACTGTGGCACATTTGTTTAGTCCAAACTCAGTACTAACATCAGTACTGAAAATTTGGGCTGTGTTGGTCAGTGAGTGTATTTCAGTTTCTGATTTTCCATATAACTTAAGTCATCCATATACAATAGATGAGAAAATTTCCCTGAATTTTTAGCAGTTTGATACCCTAAATTTGTCTTCTGGAAAATTATTGAGAGGGGAATCAGGGCAATAGTAAATAGAAGAGGAGAAAAAGAGTCACCTTAAAAAATCCCTCATTTAATGTTAACCAATCCGTAGCTTTCGTCCCTCACAAACAATTCTATTTTCCAGTTCTTCATCACATTTTCAGTAAGGGCACCTGATGATGATGATGATGATGATGATGATGATGATGATGATGATGATGATGATGATGCAAGCACAGCTGCCAGGTGTTAAGCTGGAGTTGGCCTTCACCAATGATTGAGCTCTTTCCAAGAGCCTAGGATGACTGGAGGTATCTTCGTAGAATATATACTTTTCCTAATAATGTCACCACATCTCTCTTTTGATTTGACAAGCAAGTATAGTTCTCAGAACTAGCCATGGAAAAATTGGGCTGGGGGTGGGGGGAGGAAAACATAGAAGAAATTATATTGAACATGTTTGTTCAAAATTTTTCTGGCAGATGCAGTTTACCCAATCCAGATTTCATAGACAAGACTGGGGGGGAAACAGAATTACCTTCCCAAGCAAAAGCAGTAGGGAAGATATAGTTGAAAGTTATTGAAATCATGTTATTCAAGGCAGAGATCGTTATTCTCCTGCCTTCATCTTGAAACGATATATAAGACGTCAACGATTCTGCATCAGTGTTAGTTTAACTAGTACAGCTATTGCTTTTAGGGTATGAAACTGTCTTTGTCTAGATCCACAAGGAATGAATTACACCTTAAGGAGGGGATGGCCTTAATTGCATACAGAAGGGAAACACATGGAGAGAGTTTTAGAATGCTGCATTCTTTATCTGTTCTGAACATCCAGAAAGCTCAAACAGGCATCCCATATGATGTGATTTTCTTTGTTTCTTATGTACAAATGGGTAACAGTGGGAGTATTACTTTCTGTTGCACTTAACTAGGTTTATGACTTAGAATTAAGAATGATGCCGAGAAGTGCCTCTTGATAAGTTTGTTGATTAGTGATAATTAAATGTATGATTGCAATTCAGCAGCAAAATGGGATATGGGTGATGTAGTACTTCATTGAATAATTATTGCTTAGAAGTGGAACAAATTTTTACTATATAAAATAATAATGAATGTGAGTTTTTATTTTGAACTCTTAATAGCTTCTGTACAGAACAAAAATGTTCACTTTTCAAAACTGAATCATTTTGGAATTAGAGTTTCAACAGGCTGAGTTTGAGATGTGAATCTTAACTACAGTCACAATTTTTTAACAAACAACAAAACAAGGAGAGGTTTGACATTTAGCAGGACTGACCAGTAAGGATAAATCTCATCCAGCCCTGCTTTTGCCATTCCTTTGCCAAACACAGATGGAGATAGGTTTGTGCTAAAATAAAGAGACAGGTATTTATCCTCTTAAGGAAATAATGTGGAATCAGTATGTTACCCAGTGATGACCACAGAAACGAAATACAGCCTGTCTCTATCCTGTTGGATCATACAACTTCTTAGAACAATGTAGGCTCCTGCCGGGCTTGTCCTGGATTGGGGCTGCTTTGTCTGCCCGGTAGCCATAGTTTCGGCGAGAAAGAGGAGAGCATGTGACCCCCCCTGGGCTGTGCGGGGATCAAAGCCCTTAAAAGGGCAGCCCACGCTCCAACCCCCCTCTTTCGCATCAAACTGCACGTCAGAGGAGGACTCGGAGCGCTCTCCGGCACCGTGGGAGGCCTGCGGGGCTTATGCTTCAGCCGAGCTCTGGGTGATAAACAGGGAAGGGGGAGGGCACCCGATTAGGGAGCAGGCCACTGATCTGGCCAGTTGACTCCCCCCACTTCACCTTCCCCCCCCCCCGGCCCGCAGCGCACCATTCCCTGGAGACTTACCCGGTTGTCGGGCTTCTATTAAAAACAAAAACAAAAAACCCATCAAGTGAAGAGGGCCAGCGGCTGGTGAGCCGGCAGGCAGTGGGTGTCGCCGCTGGTGGCCGCCCAAGGCTCGGCGAGGCCTCAGCACACTGCTTGCAGCTGATAGTCAGCACCACTGCCTCTCCGAGGCCATCCTGTGCACTAGCGCGTACGCTGGTAATTAGCCAGCTGATCCACCGCTTCTCGGCTTGGCCCTTCTTTCCCAGCACGTCTCACGTGCGCTAGAGCCCACCACGTCAGGCCCGCCCGTGTGGTGGGCTTGATTGCCGGCACCCCTTTGGTTCTTTGGGCCCCAGCGGACCCTCCAGGTGTGCCTGGCCAGCCCATGCATCGGGCTTAATCGGCAGCCCGATCGACAGCACTTTTTTGGGGCGGCCGCTTGCTGGACGAGCAAGTGTGGGAGTAAATCCCTGTGGGCCCGCAGCACCTCGGGGTGGGTCTAGCTGGTCGACCTGCCCTCCCATTGTGTTGCAGCAAGTGGGCACTTGGCTGGTGACCCAATTGTGGTGCACTGACTAGGGGATGCCCAATTGGCTTAATTAAAAAAAAGTATCAGAATAACTATACACAACATAATATACAATAAAATAAATAAAAACCACTAAAGCAAATACATAATTCATAAACAAACAAATTGATAATTTTTAAAAAATAGAAATGGAAATAAAAATAAAGCAGAAACCAGAGAACTGGAACATGAATAAAGGGGGGTAGGGCCTTACGTCTGTGAAGATTCTCAGTCATCCAGGTGCGTTTATCTGGGAGTTGAGTCATGGCTACTGGACATCTTTTTTGAGAGATAGAACGTTTCGCTGTTCATCCAAACAGCTTCATCGGTCTGAGTGTAGCTAGTGCAAGAGACCTCCTTATAGTCAGCTTGACCTCTTGTCCCCTGGTCTGATTGGCTCATAAGATGAACAAAGCCTTAATAGGCTCGTTAGGGAGACATTAGTGTCCATGGCCTTAAGGTAAACAATGGGGTAGGGCATTGCTTGGCCTTTGGCCCATTGGCACAACCCCCATATTTCAGCCCGGGCTTTGCCTTTGCATTATGGGCACCACATCCTGGGTTGTACTTGCTTGCCATACCTATAGCCATTTAATATAATAATAAAAATAAGACTAATACTAAGAACTCATATGGTTATATAATAAAAAAATAAATACATAAATAATTAGGATAAAATAGGTGACTGAGTACTGCAAGGGGATAGAAGGGGTATAGAGGATTTCTTATCCCATGACCAAAAGGGGGTGATGCCCATCATTAAACTGGGCCTTTGACCCTGTATTTAAGAACTGGGACAATGCTTTCATGGAAATCAAGACCTTGATGTTAGAGACAACTGAAATCTCCAAAGCCCAGCCTCACATGCTGAAAGGGCAGAATTGAGAGAAGAACATTGTTTTTCCTCCCCACCATTATCATTTGTATGTGCTGTATGAGAAAAGATGTGCATACAGGGTGGTAGCTACTTTTATGGACTACTAAAATACAAAAGATTAGCAACTGTGTACTTTTCAAGAAGCAGGACACCACACAGGTTGAAGAAAGAGCCCAGAGAAGTCTAAAATCATCCCACTGATTTACCCACAAGATCTGAAGTTCAATTAAATTTCAAAGAATGAGACTGTAGACCTGGGGTGTGATTGTTTTAGCTTTCAGCCTAGAGGTTGTGAAGTTAGTGGGGGAAATGCTTTAAATAATTTTAAGATAAACAATTGTTCTTTATTGTTATAGGCAAGGGATACTAGTGAGTCACTCAGTGTAGTAACAATTGCTATTTGTTAAAGCACACAGTCCTTTGTCATTGGCAATACAGGCTTGGAATTTTGGGAGTTGTGGTCAAAAACATCTGGCATGCCGAAGGTTCGCCACCACTGTTCTAGTGTGATTTAATATGCTAAGCTAAAAGGTATTGACCCATATTCTGCATTTGTGTCTGTTTGTGCATGCATGCACTGTAGTAGTAGTAGTAGTAGTAGTAGTAGTAGTAGTAGTAGTAGTAGTAGTAGTAGTAGTAGTAGTAGTAGT
>JAHTLZ010000237.1:56121909-56159693 GCA_023846285.1 Phrynocephalus versicolor
GGCATCCCCCAGTTACCAATTTCTTGGCAGTCCTCTTGATCGTGTTGGGGTTGTTATTACTTAATCCTTATCTACTACCTAGTCTAATTTCTTACCATAGGACTGCCGAGGACCTTGAAACTATTTGTTTGAATATGAATCAGATGTTCAATATTATATTGCGCTACCCGCCAATTTGTGACCGGGGTGGTTAGAAACCCGACTCCACATGTGTATGGTGGGATGGGTGAAAACACGCTGCCACTCATGGCCAATCAGAGTAGCAGTCAAAAATTCCCATCCGGCCCCGAAGCGACCAGCACAGCATCACCATCGAATAGTGGAGGGCGGGCGTGGGATCCGTCGGCTGAACAAGGCAGGCGGTGAAGTGGGCGCGGCCATCCTTTATATGGCCGCGCAATCGGCGCAGCCCACGCCGGTTGCGCAGCAACAACCACTGCCTGCCTACTGACAGCCGGCAAACCCTCCCCTGAGCCTCACAAGGAGGCGCGGGGAAGTCCTTGCCAGGCTAGTCAGTAATAATGAGGCGACACACGTTTTGGCTTGGTTTAAGCAGGGCCACAATTTATTAATAACAGGAACAGGTTATTAACTTTATTAACTGAACAGTAACTTCATAGGAGGGTCTGTCAAGTAGCGCAATAAAGGCAAGGGATTGTATTTACAAGGTCCACTTGCTGAAATGAATTTATTTCAGCCAGTTATACATGCCGCCAGGAGGGTGCCAGAGTAATTTTGGGCATCCCCCAGTTACCAATTTCTTGGCAGTTCTCTTGATCGTGTTGGGGTTGTTATTACTTAATCCCTATCTACTACCTAATCTAATTCCTTACCATGGGACTGCCGAGGACCTTGAAACTATTTGTTTGAATATGAATCAGATGTTCAATATTATATTGCGCTACCCGCCACTAAGAGACGCACTGCTGTCTCTTACCCCAACAAGCCGCACAAATCGGCAGACAGACCCTCCCGTATATCTCAGAGGAAAATTGCCAGGCCCTTATCAGATAGGTTCACCCCATCAGGTCTAAACAAAGTTGGGACACGGGCAGTAATTTCCGGGTGCCATATCACGGAACCTATCTCCACTTTAATGAAATGTGCGATTTCCCTGTTAACACCCTTACGGGCCTTATGCATTTTTGGGGGATGATGTTGTGATCCCCACACCAGTCTGGGAATAATCACTGACCAAATAATCCAAGTGTTGGGCCGCTGGTTTCTAAAAACTCTCAGGTCATCTATGACCTTGAGGATCAAGGACTTGCCCGACATCCGGGTCAAGTCATTGCTGCCCAAGTGAATTACCACAATGTAGGGCAAGGGATCAGGGGGCTCGTTGAGTGCCGTGACCAAAAAGGCATTCCAGCACATGCCCCGTCTCCCTTTCCAAACCAAGTCGGCCCATCGCCCCAGGCCGAGATCGCGGCCACGTCCGGATTTGATGGCGAACTTGGCAGCCCAGTAAACAAAACTGTGGCCGTAGATGGTTACCCGAGTCCGCCGACCTTCTGCCAAACCTGCAACAGAAAAAGAAAAAACAACTGGCCCGACTCACGGGTCTGTTAGTGAACAAACATAGGCCTTATACCGGTTAGATTTCCACCGCCCAATTTGCTGAATCCCCGCAGGCTCAACGCCTAATGCGGCAGCAGTGGAAGTAGCGCCTATGCGAAAGGAATGCGTACCGAAGCGCAGTTGCGGTACGCCAGCGAACTGGAGAGCCTTGAGTGAAATGTTCCGGAATTGATAATGGGTCAATGGCGACCCGTCTCTATGTTGAAACAAGTAGCCCTGTTGTGTACCAATGGATCGGGCGTAATTCAAAAGGGCTAAGATGGGGCAAATTTGCGTCACAGAACACCTACGCAGGTGTATTGTGCAGCCCCTGCCCTGCTGGTCCGTCTTGGATCTGCGAATATGCAGAAAAACCTGGTCATTTTCAAGAGTCATGTCAGACCATAATAGGGCTGTGGCCGAATCGTCAGTTTTGGAAAAGGCTACCAGTTCGCTAACGCGCAAAGCAGCAAAGAAAGCTACCATAGCAGCAGCATGGAACAGTTGAACTTCAAACGTATCAAGGCAAACCTGTGGCCAAGTCTGGGCCAGCCTTACCAACATCCTTGGGGAGATGGGCATTCTAGTGTCACGTGGCTTTCCCCGCTCCCTCGAACATCCCTCTACCATCTTGGCTATTCTAAACTGGCAGTCAGGTATTCCCAGGCCCTGCACCTTAGCATAGTAGTACAGGGCAGACTTCTTTCCTTGGATGGTGCAAGGGGCCAATCCCTTGAAGTGCAGGTAGACAGCCAACTGCACCAGTTGATCTGCAGTGGCAGGCCAAAGACTGGGGCACCCCTCCCCAGCACAAAATCGCGCATACTCCGAACATGCGGCGGAATATGTCTGACGGGTGCTGGGCGCTAAGGCCAAACCCATAGCCCTGTTGGCTTCTACCCGCCAAGCCTCCATACCTCTGCTGGGAGCCGGTCGGGTTCCTTCATGGCATGGGGGGCTAGCGCTCTGAACCGCTCCATCTGTTGGCGGGACAGAGCATCAGCCAGGTCATTCTGGATACCAGGGACGTGACACGCACGAAACAGAATATTGAATCGTAGGCAACGGAGTGTTAGCGCCCGTACCAGGCGCATCACCCTCTTGGATTTAGATGTTAAGTTGTTGATAATGTGAACTACCGCTAGGTTGTCACAATGGAATTTTACTGCAGAATCCGCCCATAGGTCAGCCCAAAGGTAGAGTGCTCCAACGATGGGGAACAACTCCAAAAAGGTGAGGTCTCTAGTCAATCCTGCTTGATGCCATTCCTGGGGCCATAACCCCGTGCACCAACGACCCCTGAAAAATAACCCAAAGCCCAGTGAGCCAGACGCGTCGGTCTGAACCTGTAGGTCAGCCGCCGCGACTGCCTCGGCGTGCCAAAAGTACACACCATTGAATTTGGATAAAAATTCAATCCACAGGTCAAGGTTCTCCTTAATAGCCACGGAGAGGCGGCACCTGTGGTGCGGGCTACGTAGGCCAACGGTAGCGTCGTAAAGCCTACGCAAAAAAGGCCGCCCCGGTGCAACCACCCTGCAGGCGAAATTCAGGTGGCCAATTAACTGCTGTAGTTCCCGAAGGGTGGCTTTCTTGCGTGACCTAATCAATTTGATGCGCTGGAAAATGTCTTGCAGTTTTTGGAGGGGTAGGCGGCAGGTCTGTGCCACCGTGTCCAATTCAATACCTAAGAATGTCAATACCGTGGCGGGGCTCTCGGTTTCATCATCGGCCAGGGGTAAGCCCAGTTCAACTGCCAT
The DNA here is from genome assembly GCA_023846285.1 of Phrynocephalus versicolor. Taxonomy (NCBI): domain Eukaryota; kingdom Metazoa; phylum Chordata; class Lepidosauria; order Squamata; family Agamidae; genus Phrynocephalus; species Phrynocephalus versicolor. Next base: position 56,125,230 of record JAHTLZ010000237.1, read on the forward strand.
ATCCTTAAAGGAAGCCATAAGGTGAGCGCACCGGCCGGTGCCTGCTACTCCCGCAAACAAGAAATCATCAAGGTAATGAATGTCATGGACATCCCGAGTTCGTTCCCGGAATGCCCATTCAATAAACGTACTAAAACGTTCAAATGCAGAACAAGAAATAGAACATCCAAACAGCATGGCCCTATCCATATAAAATGCCCCGTCAAATGCGAAGCCCAGTAGCTCGCAGTCATCTGGGTGCACAGGCAGTAATCGGAAAGCTGACTTAACATCACACTTTCCGATCTCTGCCCCAATCCCACAACCACGCACCATCCTAACAGCCTCGTCAAAAGATGTGTAATGTACTGAAGCCAATTCTTGAGGGATGCTGTCATTGACCGAGTGTCCAGCCGGGTAGGAAAGGTGGTGAATTAAACGAAATTTCCCGGGTGCTTTTTTGGGCACCACGCCCAATGGGGATACTCAGAAATTAGGGGTGGGTGGTTGCGGGAAAGGGCCTAACACTCGTCCCGCAGCAAGTTCGGCTGCAATTTTTTGCCTAACTACATCCTCCATGCCTTTAACAGATTTGAGGTTGGGGGCCATGTACGGCCTCCTTTCACCCAGGGCCGGGATCCGAAAACCATGCTGAAAGCCATCGGCAAAATAACGTGCATCTGCTTATGAGGGGTAACTATGTAGCCACGCCCTCAGTGTTATTATCCTAATCGGGCTAGGTCCCTTTAGCAGGTGGATTGGGGCCAGTTTGATTTCGCTTTCTGCTCTGGTCCCGACCACCCTCACCCCCGGGTCTGCCCCGTGAGCATGTGGGAGCCGGGTGGTTTGCCCCACAGGTAGAGCAGATATGCCAAAATTTGCATTGTCAGCGCCCACAGGATCCCCGGCTGTTGTAATCGAAACAGACCAGCCGTGGTTGAACAGGCTGGCCTGCGGAAGCGCGGGTATTTCCTGGGGCACCAGACTGCAAAACGGGATGTCCACTATTGAACCGGTCATTAGCCCGATTAGACCCAATGACCCTGAGCCAAAGGTAACTGTGTGGTCTATCCCACCGTAGGGTAGGTTCCTTGGCTATCCTACGGCGAAACCCCTCATCGTACATAAGCCAGGCCATGGCGGGGAAATCTAGTCACGCCCTGATAATCAGGTCCAGGTAATGCCATAAATTGGCGCCTTTTGGGAGGTGTGCTTTTGCATAGATGCCCGCATAAATCACGAAGGCTTGCGTTTCCGGATCCGTTCCTTTTCTTTATCATCTAGTTTTTCCAAATCTTTCACATCAATTTCCCTATTTAACAAATCAAAAATATCAATATATTTGCCAGCGACTATCCTCTCCACCATGCCCTCAGACAGATGGTCTCCCAATGGCAAGGACTCATCACCCTCAGGCAGTTCACCAATCCCTGGTTTGGCGAGTTCGGGTTCCTTGGCTATTACTGGGTCAGGTGGAGGCGATGGATGGGGATCCGCCCCATCCCCCTTTTTGGCTGTTGTAGCAACCAACGGGTCTAATATCGGTTCGGTTTGAGCCGCCACCTCGGACCTGGCGGGGTGAGCCTGGTCACCGAACGACCGGTCCACAGGGAAGGCCGGGTGTACCGGGAATGGAGCTTCAACCTGTGTACGAGGGTTCAAGGTGCTGCTAGGCCAAGGCCAAGTGACTCGCCTGGGTGTGGTGTTAAAGCATGATGTTGACTCACCCCACTCTGGACGGGTCGGCGGCACACCCTGAATCGTAGCAACGGGTTCAGTGGTGCGTGATGGCTCGATGGCTTGCTGCTGGACCTGGTCCGTGAGCACCTGTGATGTGGCAGGTAGCGCTGCCAAATCCATCGGCCGATGGTGTGGCGGGGGTTCCTGTACAGATGCGGCTTCCTCTAGATTCCTGGGGAGAGGGGTCGCTGTAGCCTGACTGGAAGGTCCGGCCATATCCGCTTCAAGGGATGAAATACGAGACCACAATAAATCAGTCACCAGTTTCAAGGCAGAAGTCTTCTGCCCTTGTCCCTCCCCCGGCGTCTGTACACCCCCATATGTGGCTGCCATCCCCCGCTGTTTTGCCTTCTCTCGCTCCAAATGAGACAGTTTCTTCCAAGCTGCCGCTAAACGAGGCCACTCATCATCAGATGATGATGGTGACTCAGGGGTAGGTTGGGGCAACGGCCTCTTTTTTGAAGGGGCCTTGCCCTTGCCCTTGCTAGATGCCTTCTTAGGTGCCATGTTAACTAACTCTAAATTTCGCAATACGATGTATACTAGGCTATAGGGGCACCCAATATTAAACTCAACGAGACCTGTAGTGAAATAAGGCCAGCCAGTAATGGATGTCACTGGATAAGGTGTATCACCCAGGCCTGGGCGATCGAAGAAGGGGCCACCCATGATGGCCACCGGCAATTGCTGAAGCACTCCCATGTGGCAGAAAAAGGCTCAAAATTGTAAATGGGCAGATTACTCGGCTGGTAGGGGACCAGGTGCTGGTACCCTATCCGGCACCTGAAGGAAATAAGGTTGTTTAAGGGCCAATGGCTCCAGATAGAATGTGGGCCCAAGCTAAACTACGGGTGGATAGGCCTCAAAAACAAAATGACCACCCGAAAAGGGTCAAGTGATCAGCCTGTAGGCAGCCGGCGTTCCCAGGTGGAGTAAGGGGCCAAAATACTGTGCCCACCTGCTCATACCCTGGATGGGTTGGTTGACTATTGGGGGGCCGAGTCCAGATGGCTAGCTGATAGTCCTGATAAGGATGGATGGGTGGCCGGGCGAACCAAAATGGTGGCCGTCTGTGATTAATGGAGACAGGCCGCAGCACCCAAGGTTAGTTATTCTGATGCAGGGTATGGGGGTGATGTACCTCAGGGCCAGGTACTCGGCCCAGGCAGCACGCCTATCAGGTATTGCTGCACCTCGCACCCCCACCGGCAGATGAAAGCCTCCTAACGAGGCAGGAGAGGCTGGATCAGGCCCGGGTTGGCGCCTGCACATGGGCAAACGGGCCTCTAAGCAGCCCGGGTGCGCGCCGACGCCGGCTGCACCCGAAGCCGAGGCTTGCCCCAGCCGCAAGGCAGCCCGCCCGTCAGCTGGAGATCGGGTGGGCCCACAAGGTAAGAGAGCGGCGAACCCTAAGCCAAAGCTTGCCCCAGCCACAAGGCAGCCCGCCCATCAGCTGGAGATCGGGTGGGCCGATAAGGTAAAAGAGCGGCGAACCCGGAGCTGAGGCTTGCCGCAGCCGCAAGGCAGATAAGAGAGTGGCGGGGGGGAGGGCGGACACGGCGTCCTCAATACCCCCAAGTCTGAGCTCCCTCAGCCCCTGCGCTGCCCGATCCAAGCCCCTTCCCCCCTCCCACACAGCCCAGCAAGCTCACAGGAGCTCGGCAGGGCTCCCTCCCCCCTCCCTGTCCCTTCCCCAAACAACTTATTCCTGGCCGAACGGAGCTCTAGCGAAGACGTCCTCCTCCTCGGCCAGGATCCGTCGGCTGAACAAGGCAGGCGGTGAAGTGGGCGCGGCCATCCTTTATATGGCCGCGCAATCGGCGCAGCCCACGCCGGTTGCGCAGCCACAACCACCGCCTGCCTACTGACAGCCGGCAAACCCTCCCCTGCGCCTCACAAGGAGGCACGGGGAAGCCCTTGGGTAGGCCAGGCCAGTGAGAAGGAATCTTTCTATTTCTCAATATCATTAAATGACTTGGGCAAAGTATGGAAGAGGCGACAGGATGGTTGTTGTTGTTGTTGTTGTTGTTGTTGTTGTTGTTGTTGTTGTTGTTGTTGTTGTTGTTGTTGATGATGATGATGATGATGATGATGATGATGTTTTTATTTTTTTTCCTTTAAAAGACAATCATATCATCTCAACAGGGTTACTTGAGGTGTGGCAAGGTCAGTGCTTACATCTAGCTGTAAGGAATGAGCTTCTTATCCCAAATGACATACTGCACCTCAAATTGACCCTGTTTAGCACAATCTAGAGTGATCTTGTCTGGGATACTATGTCTGTCTAGTCCTCTCCTGACTGTCAAACTACATGATAATGCTTGGTGAATAGTTACAAAAGCTGTAACTACATTTTTCTTCCCTACATACAGTATCTTGCATTTAGGATGCATTATTGGGTCACTGAAATATAAATATAGACCTACTTTGCAAACGAAATCACCAAAGCATGCAGTCAGGAAAATAGAGAAGGAAAAACAAATTAATTGTAAGGAAGATGCAGGTATGGCCTAGAGACTTGGATTTAATATGTGTATCACAAGACAGGTTTATTGGTCACATTTGTATATTTCATAATATCAAGTTAATAACTGTACAGTTTCTGCCTCGTGGTCAAAATGTTATGCATACTTACATGAAACTAAGTTGCAGTGAACTTCACAGACCTTCACGGTTTTATGCTTCCTTCAAATCTTCTCCTAAACACTTTTTTGCAGATTATGACCAGCAACCTGCATATATAGATTCATGCAAAATGTACAGTGTATGTTAGATGCTTTTACAAATTATTATGCTAAGCTTTTCATGCCCATTCACTACTATCAACGCAGAGGCTTTCACCAGAATTAGCCAGGTACTATTTGTGTAGCATTCTGGTAGAATAGTAATAATGTGTAAAAATAGCATGGATATTATTAGTATGTATCCTTAAATCTACATTGCATTTCCTACTTTAGCTTTTCAGTGAAGGCTGAGGTTATGGGCAGCCTGCTGTGGTAGGAACAGGAGGTTTGTAAAATGGGGTGATAGTAATTATGTCTGTGTATCCCATGGTGAAAGCTCAAAAATTATGGCTAGGCAATAGGAAACTAGCAACACTTCTATGGTCTGGAAATGTTATGGCCATGCTAATTGGTCTGGATTTCAAGCTGATGAGATACTGAGATATATTGTTAATATTTCAGTCCACATTGTGCCTTTCTTATTCCAGTGTGCTGCATTCCTTAGACATTTATTTACTCAGAGCAATTACCCAGTAGATAGTGTTATATATTCCCATGAGCTAAACTGCCATTCTGAAGGTTTTCTTAAAAAAAACAAATTAAACTTTTTATCACATTGACAATAGGCCTTAGCCTATTTAAAAAAAATGAGAGGCAAGCATTAACAACAAGACGGCATGTGCTTCACAAGGAAAGGTTGATATGTGTCACTGAATACTGCAGATGGTTTTATGAGGGCTAATTGTACAATTTGTCTTCACTCGTATAATTAGAAGGCCTGGTCAGTAGGTCTTCCTGTTGGGTGGTATATTAAAAGCCACAGGGTAATGAGAAAGGCAGAGCTGGAAATGGCCTTTATCTCCCTCCACCCCCCCCCAATAACGTTAGTGCGCCCCAATTTGGGAAATGACAGGAGTAACATTCCTCTTGTAAAGCTGAAAATGAGGTCCCTTCTACTTATTAAAATGCCTATTCATACAAATTAAATCCTCTCCATATCCCAGCCTCTGATGACAGTTCCATTTTTTTCCTTGTCTGGTTTGAATTACCTCAAGTCTGTACCCAGAAAGAATTTATCCCTTTCAAGAGACTTCTCCAGGCCTCTAATAAATTCACATGGGTCACCCCATCAATGTAGTGAATTTGCATTATTATTTCATTATGAGGAGGAAGAAAGAGGATTATATCTCTTACAGCATTGGCACGGCCTAATTCAACCTGAACACATGATTAAAGCTGGCATTTATGACCATAACTGTCAGGGAAACTAATTGTAAACTGAGAGTTGTGGATAATTATAGCCTTTACTATTAAACCGCCCTTCTCCTATTTATCACAGAGCCAACTACAGACAATACTGATGTTTGCCTTTGGTTCTCTGATTACCTGGGCTCTATTTATGCAAATGAAAATTGATCTTGAGTCTCAAACAGATGGTTCTGGGCAAGCTCAGCTTTATTTGTGCTTCAAAGGCCATGAATGGAAAAGGTGGCATACTTCACAATATCCATGACAATGAATTTTGCACTCCTTTGCTCACAAGCTTTTCACTCTTCTTAGCAATTTCTTTGTCATTTTGCATGGAAACTATTGAAAGAATAACTTCAGAAAAGTTTCATTCCATCACACATTAATCTGCCCAAAATTGTTATTTTACATGCTAATTAACCTAACTTGGGTTCATAAGTTCTATAAAATCATAGATAAGAGAATAGCAAACATCAGAGATTCTATGATACAACTTTTAAAGATTATCCATTCCTTTAATAAAATGAAAACACTGCCATGTGTTCCATATACAATCCAAAATTCAAAATAAAATCAATTTATTGGACCACTAAAATAATATAAACAAATAAATTTAAAGTCCTATAGAATAATTTTAAGAAACATAGAGTGCATAGTCATTCTTCATCATCACAGACAAAGGAATGCCAATAACTCCATTAACCTGTATTAAGCATATGGCTGTTGTTTTTATAAATGCACTACTAAACATAGCAATTCCTACATCAGGAAAAAGACATAGTGACACACTAAGCAAAAAGCAGTCAGCTGAAGCTAAATTTGGAGTATATCCAAACAGATAAAAATGGAGTTATCAGTATCTTACACTCTTCCTTAGATGGCATGAAACTGTCATGCTGTAGTTGTAGATCCTCCACTGAATGCCTATTTAGCGTATTTTCCATGGTCAAATGTATATGTCTACACTCACATGCAAAACTACTTGGTCCACATGCAAAATTCCTCTAAAACCCAAGCTTTACGATGCTCAAATGAAGGATCCTGTAGCAATCCAATACCAGCTTATCTGTCTGATATTTTGCTGGCCCAGTAGAAATAATGCCTTGCCTGACTTTCCTCTTTTATTTCAACTCTTGCCTAAGATACACTGTAGGAAGATGGAGGGGAATGGCAGAATACAAATGGATGTGCGTGAGCAGAAAAAGATGGAAAACGAAGGACTTCTTTGCATTTCTAGCAGAGTGAGAGACAAAAAAAAATTTGCAAAGATTTAAATGGCAAATTTAGAAATCAGAAACTTGAAACTACAGTACCCCCCAAGAGGTACATGGTGATCAGGGCAGAATGTTTTAAATTATCAGTCTAACCTGCAGATTTTTTTTTTCATTTCCATTTGTTTGGCTTGTTTCTTTGTGAACTAGGATAACAAAATCTGTGCAGAGGCAACCAACAGTGAAGAAGCCAATTTTTGCACCTCCCCCACTTCTAGCGGGGGGGACACTTCTCTTTTCTGTCCAGTTTTCCCGAATGCCAAAAGCAACATTGCTTAGCTTACAATGGGTCAGATCATACCCAGCGAGTATGTCCTGTCTCAGCTAGGTAGCAGGTGAGTTTCACCTTTCCAGTTATTCCTCGAACGTAACCTCTCTATCTCATTTTGTCCAATAAAGTAGCATTTCCCTCTTTTACTTTTATAGGATGGTAACCAACCTTTCTTGTTTCATGAATGGGTAGACTGTGTAGGTCCTCTACTCACCCAGATTCCAGGACCTCCTTGTGTCTGCTCTTTGCACCCCCAGGCCCAAAATAAAGAGACAATACCATTATTGGAGTTTAATATGGACCACAACTTAATTGAATTCTTTAAATAAGCCAAGGGGGCCTGCTGTAGTACTAGTAAGAAAAATGATATCAAGTCAAAATTATGCAGGTGACTTACCAGAAAATGTGCTAATTTTCCTTTCTGCACATTCTCCAAACTGAGAGATTATTTCCACCAAGGCAGCCATAGCCAACTTTCACAAACCTATAATCTTATTAACTTTAACTAAGCTTAACCTGAACTCTATGTTATTAAATTATAAGGCTGCCGGATCCCCTTACTGGGATTGTATCCTGAAACTCACCTCAAACAGGCGCCTTGCACTACCTGCTGTTGTGACTGAGTCAAAATATGCCAGTCTAGTTAAAATTCTGTAATGAGAATGGGATGAGCGAAAAACACCCCACCACCCTACGGCCAATCCGGGTGGTGGTCAAAAATTCCCATCTGGCCCCAAAGCAACCAGGAAACCTCACTCTCATTACACTAACGGAGATTGGGTGGGTGCCTGAAAAGGTTGTGAAGGAGGGCAAATACGCGGCTCTGAGCCGTCTTAAGGCTCTGAGACCTGGGAATTCCCGGGTCATGTGAGCACTGTTTTCATGCCTCTTGTTCAAGCCAGGGCTGAAAAGTGCCCCAGTGATAGAATTTGCTGCCGCCGAGGCTCCCTTCTCTCTCAGGAAGGGACACTCACTTCACTGATGCAGTTGTGTCACATTCTGTCTTTGCAGGTCAACTGGGTTGTCTGTGCCAGATAAGGTGGTTCTCTCACTGTTGTTGGATTCCACACCCCTGTTTCCCTGCTGCAACGTTCTCAACTACATGCTCAGGCCCCACCTCTGCTCCTGTGGCTACCTCCATATTTCTTGAAGCCCTTGCGGTGATCCCATTCGTGGACTGATGATGAGGCTGCACACCAGATCAAGCTATCATTTTCCTATGCAAACATCTCCTCTGTCCAAGTTGCCTTGCTGGGCACTCCAGAACCAGGACATAAATAGGTATGGACCCAACCTGCAGATTGCTAACTTGCCATAAATTTAGATGTAAAGAGCTGGTGGGGAGTAGTGCTCATGCTGAAACCATCTAAACTCACCATCTGTGCATTAATAGGATGTGCCTTGGCTCAGTTTCCTTAGTCAATGCCCATAGCTGCTATCAGCTTTTAATAGGATTTGATTTTAATTTTACCACTATTTAAGACTTTAATTTCTCCCTTGTTTTCCTTTTTAAAATAATGCTGATCTTAATTTTTATCTCATTATGACCTTGTATGGTTTTAATTGCTTTTTTCCAAGATAACCCATATACCATGGTTGAGGTTTAGTTAAAAGAAGAATATTTAAATAAAAAGACTCTTAGATGGAGAATTTCCTTCAAATTAAAAAGAGAGAGAGAGAGAGAGAGAGAGAGAGAGAGAGAGAGAGAGCACAATAGATTGAAGACAAAGAATAGTCAAGAAGCATCATTTCTGATTTTATCCCACTTCCATACTGTATGCATGGAATTTATTTATGTCCATGGGCAAATATTTATAAAAAGAGGAAACAGTGCATCATTTGCACCTTATTTCTTTTGAGTAGATCCTGCCTTATCAATCGGCTACTAGAAATATACTATTGGAAAAATCACAAACAAAGCACAAGTTAGTTGCCATTATTAATGTGTATTATAATATTCTCACTATATGTATGAGAGCCCTCATGACACTACTATTTTCTTCTCAAGGGGAAACAAAGGTGTCTCCTCACTCTTTATTAGAATTTTCAGCAATTTAGGGTACAACTACACTGGGGAAAATGGGATATACTATGGGTTGGGGTAGGGTGATTAGCTTCTTTTTTCTGATCACATGATGCAAATGGAAATGCTGATCAGTCTGGGCTCCCCCCTCCAAAGCTGTAGTTTCCCTCCTCCACTGCTGGGGTTGCTACTCTCTAAAAAATAAAAAGTTTCATTTGCATTCATTTGTATGAATGATTGCTTGAAGTGATACAGCCACTATGCCAGCACTCTCATTCTCCCACCATCTCTTATTCTTACCAGTGGAATGGAGGAAGGAGAAGATGAAAAAGTTCCATGCTATTTCCATTTCCAAGGAAAGCAAGGGGGCTGTGGAATAGAGGCAAAGATTCACTACAGGAAACTTTTCTTCCTATTTTAAAAACATGTTGCCATTGCTGATGTACTAGAGCACCTAAACTTGGTGGCGGGGGTAATAAGAAAAGGTAACTCGAAGGAAATTTGCAAACTTTCGTTGTACAGTGGTAACTTGTATAAAGGAATTAATTTGTTCCAAATGGAATTATGTTTTAATGTTAAACAAATTTTCCTTTATACAAATTTCCCATAGGAATGCATTGAAAACAGAGCAATCACAACCATTTTTATGTTGTACGGATTCACCCCATAGGCGATTCTGTTGAGCAAATTTCCCCCATCTCTGAAATTTTTTATGTTGTACAGATTTTGTTATACAAACTGTTTGTTATACGAGGGTACTCTGTATACAACTTATTAAGTAACTATTCTGTAGCTGTGCCAGTGTTGGCTACAAGACAGTAATGCTAAGAAACTTCAAACAAAGTTTTCCTGTGTGGTCAGGAACCTGATTCCCACTAGTGGAAACCTGATCTCACTGGTGCAACCGCAGCAAGTGAACATGAGCAAAATCACTGTGTCACACCCATACTGAGGAGGTTATTCAATAAAGCATGGATTAATACATACAATGAACAGAAATGCAGTCTCATTCTGCTACTTCCAGATCCCCAGACGTACAACATCTAAGTTCAGTTCAAATTCTCAGTGTGGTTAGTGATATGTCCATGCCTATGTACTGGTCTTTTATTGGAGGCTCCACATGTTTTCTGGATTTAATTGCAATTGCAATTAATCTAGCCCATAAAACCTTTAATCTATTATTTTTTTCGGCAGTCTTTATTTTTTGAAAACTGATGTGCATTAGTCCTAATTAATTGCACTAGACATTTTGCAGCCATTTAGAGACCATATAGCTTGACTTCACCAGCAAATCAGGTATCTAAATGGGTGCTATTATGGGCAAAGTTAATGGTACAGATAATTTAAAGAAGATACTACAACTGATGAGAACAAGTTAGGAAAGCAAAAGTCATGAATTTGAGCTTTAGCATGTTTTGCTCTTCTTTGAACTGAAGAATCCAACTTACTACTCTGCATCAAGAATAAAAACATCATGGAGCAATTGATATAAACTCACCTATGTGGATGATCAGGGATAAAGATTAGCCTCTTCATGGACTATTAATTAAAGGTTAAGCCCCATGGAAAAGGAATACTGGTAACAAAATTTGAGTCCCATTCTTATGAACCATCAAAGAGCAACTCATCAAACATTTTTTTTCATTTGGCCTCTAATGGCAGGTTTCTATAAAAACAATAATAACAAATACTAACTGAAATTCTGTAACTTAGAATAGTCGTTCATAAGTAAAGTAATTCAATTGAATCAATGGAATTTACAGAGAAGTTGACTCTCCAAATCTGTGGGACATATGTTCTGTGGCTTAGTCTCAGCTGAGGATGTGTTGGTTCATGCCTTTGTCTGGTGACCACACAACATACATTCCATCACAAACCAGCCTGCCCCTAATCAGTGCCTTCCTACACTTTTTTGGTCCCTGTCAGGAGCTACTTTTTTGTGGCAGGGGGTAGGATCACCCCATTTTGATTCCCTTCTAGTATGTGTGATGGCTGGCTTTGGTGAAGCTGCTTTATCATCCTGAGGAATGGAATGGTTTCTTTATGCTAGGCTTTAGAGGACAAAGGAAAATAAAATGTGCATTTCTTTTACATTGTTGCTAACTTATCAGCAGTGCTTTTAGGGTTTCCTTTAGCCCACTCACACCATCAATGATATGTTGTGTCAGTAAACAATCATTTAAAAGAAGGTCAGTAAGTGGCTCCAGCAAAGGCACATCCAGGTACTAACTTTGGAAATATATTTATTTAAAGGGGAAGAAGATCTTGATTGTGTTGCACAGGGTTGCTTGAGGTGCAGGGCTGTCAATTGTTGCATATGGATGCAAGTATCATCCCAAATGACATACTGCACCTCACAGCGACCCTTGCCAGACCCATATTGGGATAATTCAGCCATTTAGTTGCATCATTGCTACACTAAGCAACATAATTTCAACTTTTGTGGACTATCAAAACTTGCACCCAAGTCATATGAACAAATGAACAGTTGACAAACCTGAATAACATTTTAAACCAGGATCTAAATAGAACAGAAATGACATAAATAAGGATATGGTGAACATCTTACTGCATTTCTGTCCATTGGACAATACTGTACTAGAAGAAGAAAAACAGTTTCTGCTGCCTATGCTCCCATTTCATCAAGTTAGAAGACTTTTGTGACAGGGAATACAGCAAAAACGTGTCACTCCTTTTCCGAATGAAAGTACATTAGCTTTCATAATACCTTAGTGGAAACAAGATTTTAACCTCTGTTTGTATTTCTGCGCCACTTCCCCATTTCTTTCTATCTGGATTACGCTCATCTCAATTCCCCGGTTATCATTGATATTAGTGTTACTTTGCCTTGGTCACCACAGATTGGCCACTCACACAAATGCTTCATCACTAGCAAACAAGAACAAAGATGATTTCATTCTACTCAGTCTTGGTTTGAAAAAACCTAGCAAATGAGTGGGACACCCAACCTGACTTCATTTTTTATTAGTTTCTGACTTCTCACCCAAACAGGAAGCAATTGTCATAGCCGTTCCTCAACAAGTGCTCTAGGCATGTGTTGCTCGCAACAGAAAGGAACCTGAAAGCCTGGAAATAATCATCTGTAGAAGTGTGGATCTCCATATAGGAAGGACAAGAGAATAGGGGGCTGTTTAATCTCTTTTGAGTAGGCATTTCATAACCCTTCCAACAGACTGAAGTTGCATAGATGTATTCAGTAGCAGGAGAAAGTGGTAGTAGTTTGAGAAAGAGACTATGAAATGGCCTGTCAACACTACTTCATTGTGAAATCTAGTTTTTTTAAAAGCGCACTTGCTCTCATTTTCTATGTAAGGAATCACTCAGAGGAAGTTTAGGGGGAAAATGAAATGAGTTGCAAGAATGTGCAGTACATATTTTTTATCAATAAAAGCACTAAATCAAGAAAATATTATAATGTAAACCATCAGGTGCTTCCAAGGATGTATTTCTCATTGTGTGAGCAGTTTCTGTCAGTATTGTAAAAAGAAATCTCTGATAAGAATCTAAAGAACAAAGATGGAGAATGGAATCAGCCTTGGCCACTCTGATGGATGTCTTTAACCAGAAAAGAACACAGGGTGCACGACCTAGTCACTGTTGCTTGACCTCCCAGCACATTAATACTATTGGCAATGGTATTTACCTGGATAAGCCCTATGGACTGAAGTTTCGGAGCAGCAACTCTCATTAGCTCCGCTTCTCTTTAGAGCGAATTTGTGCAAATAAGTAGCATAGAAAAGTGTCTAAGAAATGAAATAAATCAATGAAAGTGATGGAGTTAAGAATAAGATATGAAATAATTATAGAGATGGATCTGACGCTCGATCAGATCCAGCGAACAGAGTTAAGTTTTTATTTTATTTTATTCTTGAAATGTTCTCTCTTTTAATAAATGTATGGAAAAAGTCAGATTTTTAATAAACTTTACAGTCTAACCACAAATGGTGCGCCCCCCCCCCCCCGATAAAGTAGGGGATGTACATTTTGATATGGAAGTACCATTGCCTTGAGAAACCCATAAAATGACTCATGGTTCCAGTCTGCTGACAATGTAAGAACAGTTCTTTACTGCATGAAAAATAGCTACAGAAATTCTATTCCTGAAGCTTTCCAAGGGAGATTTTTATCTTTTCTCTCCTATTATAACTGCTTATCATTTCTTCATTTTCTGGTGTAGCATTTCTTCATTTTCATTTTCCGTGCTGGTTGGAAAGGATATTTGTTTCCCTTCAACATCCTTGACAGGCACCATGATTTCTGCAGTAAATCAAGCACATTGGTGGTTTCAGTTTGAGGTAACAGATTGCTGTCAGTTGACTTAAAGGATTAAGCTTGCCTTGGAAATAGAAAATCCTAAAATGCCTCCTAGTGCCATTTGGGTATTGGATCCCTCTTCAGTGAACTTTCCATGCCCCTCATGTATTCATCAAGAATACGCCTAGCTGGAGGAAGAAAAAAGTAAGACCGCTTTCCATGTCTCTCTCATAACCACTAAGTATATGCTTTCATACTTTCCATAGTGCAGCAGAACATATTATGGGTGTGTCCTTGAAATAAAGTAGGACTTAGTGACAACTTTGGAAATAAATAAATGCCAGTTTTACCCCACCCCACCCCCCTAAAATCAATTGATTAAAGACAAATACCCTAGCAGAACATGCAAAAATGCTCACTTATGACTACAGCATCTCTCAGATCAGACCAGAATAGGGTTTAACATTTCAGATGATAGGCTATACCACCCACCCACCACCAAGAGACAAGTGATATATAATACACAAAACATCAATTGCACATTTCTGAATTTTTCCTTAACTTTTTTCCTATTTGCCTATGAACTAAACTGGAAAGCCCCCCCCCTCCCCGCTGCCCCAAACACACAAACTGAGCCAGGACCAGTCTTCATTTAAGTTGTCAGTGTTGATGACTAGGTCAAAGATTGCTTTGTGCCATAATGGAGGAAAGATGTCTATTGGAATCATGGCCATATTTGGCAGTAAATGTGGTTGTACCTGATGAAGAGGATTTCAGCTGAGACACAACAACATTGTCCTGTGCCTGTTAAATGAAACTTTACACAGGGAGATGGAACCAATTTCCCATAGGGGTGTCTTAGCAACTCTGATGGCTTGATGGTGCCATTTTAATGGGTGACTTTGCTGAGCCATTGTCTTATTATTTCTATGCTCGGCAGGTATTCAGTGATGGATGCCCACTGGTGGTGTATGGCTTCCTGTTCCTGCGGTGCTTAACTTCATGGGATTTATGAGCTAGTGTAGTTTTTATGTTGTCTGCAAAAAGCATCTCATTTTTCAGCTCATAAACTTTCTGCTAGGAAATCTACCTGATAAGAACCAAAATCAAGTTTGAGATAGGATATGTGTTATTAGGCTACTTTTAATTGCAGCTTTTATTGAAGGCTGTAAAGACTGCAACAAAGCAAACAAACGAATAGGTTCAAGCAGCTTACACTTTATTCTTTTTTTAAAAGTTGAGTGCCAGCTCTTTTTGATCCCCAGCCCCTTGTGATGGAAATACACTATTGCACTTAATGGTGAACTGGCAGAACAAAAAACAAATTGTTTATTTTTCTATATACAGTGGTACCTTGGATAACAACGGTAATTCGTTCTCTGAGGTTACTCGTTATCCAAATCTCGTCGTTATCCGAAATGAATGGGAAACCTATTAATCCATCCTGGAGCCTAGGAAAAAGGCACAGACACCTGTTTTTTTTTTTTTTTTTTTGCTCAAAACTCTTTATAAAGTGCACTTTAAAGGTACAGATGCAATGCCACCCGGGATAACTCTTTTTTACTGATGCATGCTGGAAATTCATTATCCGAGGCAGTCCATAGGGAAAACTCGTTATCCGAGGCAGCCCATAGGGAAATTCGTTATCCGAGGCAGCCCATAGAGAAAATTCGTTATCTGAGGTAGACCTATACCTAGAATTGCGATTCGTTATCGGAGGCAGCCCATAGGGAAAATTCGTTATCAGAGGCAGTCCTATATCTGGAAATTTACAGTCGTTATCCAAAAAATTCGTTTTCCGGTGCAGTCATTATCTGAGGTACCACTGTAATTCCTGTTGTGCTAGGGTAGGCACCCGTCATTTAGACCTTTAGCCAAAGTGTTGAAAAAGCAGCACTTTCTCACCCTACTTGCCCATTTGTGAACTTGACCCCCTGAGCCCACACAATATACTGAACCAACATCATCTTCAATGCCAAGTTCCCTTAAATTATTATTTGCCCTGTTGTGCCATCTCTGGCTCCTTTTGCCTATTCATCAAGTGAGGTTAGCCTATTTGATATTAAATAATTTTAGTATTTATTCTTGATTTTTTAAAAAGGAATTATAACTTCATTTTCCAAGAGCATATAATTATTTTGTTACATAAAAGTCTATATACCGTATTGCAGGTGGTTTGATATGCTTTTCTCTTGAAGCAATCATCATCATAGGAAGACCATTGCTTGGAAAAGCTGAAAAGAGTAGGAAAAGAGGAAGACAACCTATGAGAGGCATCAGTTCAGTAAAGGCAGCCTTGGCCAAGAGTGTGCAGGGCTCTTGACAGCAGGATTTTTCAGAGGCTGCTCATAAGGACACCATAAGTCAGAGGTGATAAAATAGTACATTGCAACAACTAATATCCTATTTTCATTAAATCAATGCATTTTGACTGCTCTTTAAAGAGAATAGAGACTGGAATAACAGGAGAGGCTAAATGAAATAATAAAATGAAGTTTTAGAATACAGATGGAAAATTTCTTGTATTGGAAGAAACACAGTCCCTTTCCACCTGAATCGGTTAGGATGTATCACTTTTTTAAAAAATAACAATGACATTGTGTGTCCCTATGAAATAAGTCCAAAACTTCCAGCAGATCAGATGGGAAATAGGGCATGCAGAAGTTTCATTCTGTGTTTCCCAGCACAATCTCTAGCTTTTCAGCAACAGCTGGTAAATAAATGGCTATGGGGGGGCTACATGGAAGCTACATGAGGTTATAAGAGATAGAAAAGCATGGAGAGAATCAATTCACACAGTGGCCACAAGTCGGACATGGCTGAACAGATAGATGAGATGAGGCAGACGGCTGCATGTCATTTGTGAGCCACCTGTTGTTCGCTCTTAGTTTAGTAGATATTTCCCCTGATACACTGAAGTGTAGGGTGGGAGGAGGAAATAATATTCAGAGTTCAGCAGGATTAAAATGTGACAAAGGGAAGGAAAAGAAGGCACAATAGAAATACGTACATGTAGACAAATGCATAGTAAGGATAAAAGTTCCTTGGTGTCCAAAGGACAATCTGCAATGACAATATCCTAGACTGCAAGAAGGGTTTGTTCAGGGTTATCAAGCTGGTGGAAGTCCAAAGAGCAGAGGTGCACAGAGGTGGGCAAAGAGGAGCCCATGAACTACGAGAGGTCCTGGGGAAATTTTATGCAAAGCCATTTTCTTCTTTGCACACAAGGCTGTCACAGGAATGCAAAGGGGTTTTGGAAAGGTGAATTGTACTCCTTGGAAGCTTCTGAAGAAACACTTTTCCATTTCCCCATCTATAGTTTTGGATAGGTGGATAAAGGTAGGTCCTGGGAGGGGGATAATGAATATAGGGCAGCCATATTCCTCCCAGGTCTTAGAGGATGGTGCATCCCTAACCTCTGGATGTTTTCAACTCTTATACAGCTTAATTCTAGATTTACTCATCCTGAATTATAGCTCTAGATCCTTCCAGATTTTCTTCAAATAGAGGAGCTATCATTGACTTTTCTTAATTCCTCATCTTGATACCTACTGCTCTTGCGAAAAAATTTTGAGTCCTGGATAGTGCTGCTCTAGACAATTGGCTAATACTCACACCATGTTATATCCAGAATAGATTGAATCTGTTTCCAGGCTTCTTTGAAGAAATCTAATGAAGTAATTAACAAAGTATCAGCTTCTATAACTGCAGCCTCTCTGTGAACATTAATTATACAAATCAGGCAGCACCATATAAATTTACAATGAATTTTAGGGTTTGTCCTGGAAAGACCAACAGAAGACATCACTGACAATCCTGGAGTTTTTAAATTCATGCTTCCTTCTGTAAATTGAAAGCAATTTTGGATGGATAAAAAAGTAAGGGAGGTGAATCAAGGGCATCTCCCCATTCTCAGTTGTGTAACATGAGATTTGGAGTAAAAACAAGAACAACTTTCCTTGCCTCTGGTATCTACTCTGAATCAGAACCACATTGAAGGGCAAAGGGTTAACCCCCCACTCAAGGGTCCTGAGCTTGGGCCTAAACTGACTTCAGAGTATTAAAAAAAGGATAAAGAGGATGAACCTGCTAGCTATGTCTTTAAAGAAGCATTCAGTTCAATCCCTGGGATTATGCCAGTCTGTAAAGTAACTCATGAATGTGCCTTGTTTTCTAGTTCTTGATTTTAAAAAAGCAAGGCAGAGAAACACATATGTGGAAGAAACTAACTAAACATTTGATCATATAGACGGAATTCCACTTTCGATTTTTACAAGAAAAAAAGCAAGCAAGAAAAAATATGTAATTTTAATGTGTGTGTCCTGGAAATACAAACATACAGTACTTTCATTTATCAAAATATTCCCCTTCCATTCATGCAGTATCCTTGCTTGTCTCATTGTTGCATGCTTAGACAAGAAATTGCAATATCCTCCTCCTCAGGGGAATGTTGCAGACTTCTTGATAAAATTCTCACCTTCAGTGCATGAAATGCATTTTGCATGAAATGTCTAATTTTGCCCAATAGTATGTCATTTATGCAGTTCACACAATTGAATTGCAAAATTGTGTGAAGAGTGCCAAGCGCACCAAAGGAGAATGGTGGCTGTTTATTTAAAACTGTTAAGCACTAGAAGAATGGTTTAGATTGTGCCTATCCATCTACCAGTCCTTTTGATCTTACCCTCTTTCTCCTATTTCTTACGTACCTATACTTTGCTTCTCAAAAGCACAGGTCACTCGAGGCACTTTACACTGATTAGAGAGATTTGTAGAGACAAAAAAAATGCTCTTTCTCACTTTTTGTTGGAACAAAAGAATCTTGAAATTCCTACCTGAGACAGTCAAAATCCCACCCCCACTGTCTCTGCTGGCAAAGCTGCCTGTCACTTTTTCTAGCTTTGCTGCTTCCTGTCCCTTTAAGAATGCTTCTGATGTTCCCTGGGAGGTGGTGCCAACGGGAGGACGGGGCTATCTCTCAGAACCAACCCCTTCCCCCTCCTGCTGTAGGTTCAGTAAACGTTTTGTGTGCAGACTTCAATGCCTCACCTTATTTGTCCCCACTTTTCATGGAATAAAAACTAAGAATGGGCAGAGAGAACCCAGGATAAATCCACAGGGCTGTTTTGGAACCCAGGCGTCTGTTTGACCCAACAGGTTTTGGAGGGCTAGCAAGTTTTTCATCAATTTCTCTTGCTATGCTTGATGTTAGAAAGTGTTCCTCCTGGATATTTAGAATTCTGCATAATGGCTATGATGAAAAGAGTTGCAATTTTGCAAGTTTAGTAAAGCTCTGCCAGATACAAACAACAAATATCTTGCTTCTCTACACATTTTCCCACTTTCAGATTGTGTGAATTTCTCAGAATGGCCAAAATCCTGTCGTGTAAAGTTACAGTATGTCATACAAAGCTGATGTCACACAAGGACTTCCTCTGGAAGATGGGTGGTATATAAATGAATGAATGAATGAATGAATGAATGAATGAATGAATGAATAAGGCCAGTGGTCTTTGGTAGATCCAACACTCCAAGAACGTGAAACTCCAAATTAGGTGTTTGGCACCACCAGTTACGAGAATCCAGCAGAAGATGACCAGGAAGGAAACTTTGCAGGCATTCCCAGACATTTAGCACACACAGCTATTTCTGAGGCCCCTAAAAGCTTACTTAGTATGAAAGGTGTCCATAAGTCACTTCAGTACCCAGGGAGGGAGAGTCAGAAATTTTAATTATAGCAATAAAAGGTCACAGGGTAACTTTAAACAACTGGATTTGGGGCACAGTTATTTATCGCTTTTACGATAGCCCCACTTCTAATTAATATTAACCTTCATCTAGTCTTAGTCTTGAAATCCTAGCCCATGTTTTAGAAGAAGGTCTGGGTGAACAGCTCATTCTTCAGAATGTTGCTTACTCTGCTTTAAGACTGCTTCCGTTTCAATTTGGCACTAAATATGAGATCTGGACATGGCTAATGTGGGGAGGCAAGAGCCAAAATAGTCCAAAGGATAATTCTTCCACTCTCCTGGAAATGTGCTTACAGCTTGGTATATGCCACCATCCAGGTAATTTTGTAGCAACAAGAAGTGACCTACTCCCTCCATTATCTCCCACCATTACAGCTTGGAGCTCGGTTGTCAGCGTCTTTCAGATTCTCAGATAACAGTCTTTTTTGTCAGCTTCTGCCTGATATTTGTAACTAGGCATGTCAGGATCAGGGCTGTGCCTGCACCTTGCAAAACACAGTGTGTGCAGGATTGGCCCCAGTCCTGTTGAGAAGGCTGTCCTGGAAGCCTATAGGACCAGGACCTCCTCCTGCAGCTATGGCTAAGCCCTTCAGGAGCAACACCTGCTCTGGCTTAGGATGGGGCTATTTCAGGAGCAGTCCTTCTCCAGAGAAATTGCCTCAGCAATTAAGGTCTCTGGTTGTGCTGTAGTATTTCTCCTATCACCCTTTTGCCTTCCAGCTTTGCTGTTTCTGTTCTACCAACCCTGCCATTCCTGTCCTGCCTCTCCAAACACCCATTTGATCTGGCTCCCAAGTATTTCTTCCTCTGGCCTCGACTACTTGACTAAGTCTTTGGCTCGGAGTTTACTTAGACTTACTACATTTTTGGTCTTTGCTCGAACCCATTCTGAGGTCCTTCCCTGAACTGGGACTCTGACAAGAATTGCCCAAGACTTAAACCTGCGGCTTCATATATTCTGTATATAAGGTCTGCAGTGTGTCTGTGCTTATATAAACTGACCTTTTGTGAAAGGTTATACATTGTATATATCTACATTTTTATAGTCTTGGATTGGATTCATACCCTTCTTTTCTACCAAAAAAGTGACATTCATACCAGCTAGCACTGATAAAATCAAAGAAGAAAAAAAATCAGTTTAAAACAGAACAGAGTAAAGGCAGAGATAAAAGCACATCACTAAAAGGAAAAACAGCAGGCACCTGGTGAAAACTGTGTTTCACTACTTCTCAGCTGAGTTGCCAAAGGCCTGCCCAAATTAAAGAAAGGTTTTTGCCTAGAGGAAGAAGAATAGGGAGAGAGGGAGCCTAGACTCCCCCACAGGGGGAGTTTGGAACAGTGGTGGCTATATCTGTTGTTTATTCTTGTTTATTCTTCTGAGCTAGCTATTCTGGTTTTCAATTTTTTTTCTGTTAAAAACATTTTAACATAAAATATTTGTTTTTTTCTTCAAAATATGAGACAAGCATTCTTACATCTTTCTGATATATCCTGCTGAAGAATAAATCATCCTCCTGTTAGCAATAAGCCCCAGAACAGTTTATGGTCTTTTTATAGTAGAATGCGAGAAGGCAGAAACTGCCTGAGCTCAGATGCACTGCAGATTCTGTAGAAAATTGCATTGTATATAAGTATGATATAAAGGTTCAGTAAACACTTCAGCTATTGGGAATTTTTCATGCAGAAGCGGCTTCAGTTAGAGGACAAAGCCCAACAAAATGTGAGGAATTAAGATGAAAATGAGATCTAAATTATTAATAAAACAAAGTACTGCTGCCTTCCCCCCCCCACCCCAGCGCACGTTTCCTGATCTATTAGATTTTTGCCCATTGTTCTGCAGAAATTGCTTCTGACTATACAATGGGCTTCTTGGTAGGCGATGGGTCTCAGGTTCTTGATTTTTCATAATTCACTCAAATGCCAGCTCAATGACATTAAGTGGAAAAATAGAAAGAAATGCATTCTCTTCTTCCACAGAAACAATTTTGAAAATCCATTTACATGGAAAATAAAGAGACATTAAACCCAGTGCAAAGCTGCAGCTGAATGCAGAAATCTGAAAGCATAATATTTTATTTCTCCAGATAACACAATGCAAACTGTTATTTACTGCCTGAGAGAGCTAAGGAGCTCGGTGGTTCTCTAAGGAGGTGGCGGCTTCTGTAATTTACAGAGTGATGAAATCTGGCTAATAACACTTTTACATTTTTAAAAAGAAAATAACTCTAAACACTGACTCTCTCTGGAGAGTCTGAAGCAATAGCAGGTATTAGTTAAGCTGCATTTCAGTTTCATTCATTGGCACTAATACTTCCCAAGCTGCTCAGTCCCTCAAACAGCGGAAGCATGCTAACATTCCTCTGATCGCAACTGTTTGCCACCTGCCATGCTGCAGTGCTTTGACAAGTTTCTCCGGAAGATGTTTTCCTAAATAATATAATCAACAATGCAATTACATGGAGGGAAGAGAAGATTTCTTTACTGAGGGATAAAAAGCATCTCCAGAATGTCAGCTAAGCATGAAAATGTGGTCAAGATGCACTAATGCTTTGCCATTTGCTAAGTGGGGTATCTGAAGACAGTTTATTAACACATCTGTAGTGGTTTTTGCACACTGTGAAGTGTGTGAGCAGAGGCTCTGGCTCATTCAGTTCCATCTGGCTCATCCAGATTTTCCCTGTCTTTGGTGCTGCATTGAAACTACAGATGTGCACTGTTTTCATACAACTATATAAAAACAAACTGAATCACATGTAGTTGTGGATATCTGAAATGAAATGGGTTGGAGATCATTGGAATTAACAAGATACAAAGTCATGTCCATAATCCCTTATGTTGAAGCTGGCATTCCCACACTGCAGTTGGAAGTTGGGGGTGGGTGGGAGTAGGCTGAGGAAGATGCTGAATCGGAGTCAAAGGAAAAAGAGAGGTTGTTTCTTACCTTAGAAATGGACCCTCTTTGCAGTACCACTACTTTCCAGGAAGAACCAAGGATGAGGGAGAGAATAACAACAGCAAATACTATACAGAGAAATGCAAATTGCCTGCATTACCCCTTTTTTAAAAAAAGGATTAAATAGGATCACACTGATTGCTTAGCCACATCCTGTGTAACCTGAGAGGGACTTTCTCCAGGTGATAGGGAAAAAAAAGATGGGAAATGAAATGAAAACAGATCAGCAAGATCTATAGACAGCTCTTACTGGACAGCAATGGTCAAAAGCCCGTCTGCTCTTTTCACACTGTTCACTTTATGACATGGCTTTCCAGTTTGACAGTAATTTGGTTTCCCCACAGAGCTGTGGCATAAAACTCCCAGAAGCCTTCACTATGAGCTCTGCTGGCTAAGATTTCTGGGAGTTGTAGTCCAAGAACATCTGGGGACCACGGCTGTGAATCAGTGCTGTAGCTGATCCAGAAAAAATAGAAATATTATTGCTCCACTAGGTCTGTACCTTTCCTCAAAGCTAGTTCTAGGCTAGATGGGCAAAAGTTTTGTATTAGGCTGCCTCCTTTAAATTTACGCTTTTTAAAGAGCTGAGCCCCAAGACTGTTCATCATTTGAATGAAAAGGCAAGCTTAAGAACATATAGTTATACAACTTAGTGTTGTGTTGTCATTGGATACACCTGGACTTTGGTCTAGTTAGATTTGTCTTAACCATCTCCTTAATATTTTGGCATCATACGAAGAACTGAAACATGAAATTACATTTGGCAATTGGCATTAAAGCAACTAGAACTGGGCACATGCAAGATTTCTGAAGTCCAGAGAAACAAATCACATTTTCAGTGTTGGTAACTAGAGATGGGCACGAATTTAAAAAAAATGGCATTTCGTTTGTCGTTTGTCGTTTGGAGGGTCCATTTTGGTTGGTTTCCATTTTTCACAAATTTTTGCAAAAAAATTCATTTTCGTTTTCATTCGTTTGTTACCATTTCGTTACCATTAATTTCAATTTTTTTTTTTTTTTTTAGGATTTTAAGAAATTCACTCATATTGCAGTAACGGAAATGAAACGCACAACAAAATTTCTGGTGTTTCTGTTCATTTTGTTTCATTTTAGAGACAAAATTCGTTTGTCATTTCGTTATGTAATAAAATGAAAAAACGAAAACAGAAACAAAAAATTGTTTGTTTCATGTCCATCTCTACTGGTAACAATATACAATATAGACAGTGTGTGAAAATGGGAAAGAGAGCTTCCCATAAGCATATTCTTCAGAATATAGTAGTCTTTAAGTTCTGAAAAAGACAGAACACCTTTAATTTGCTAATATAGAATAAGTTATTGCTGTACACAAAAGTTGCTCTTTCATTCAGGTTTGTGCTCTTGATTAATATCCATGTCCATGTAAGGAAAAGAGACACACAGAGAGAATGCCTTGTGAGAACAAGTGAAGAGTACTTATAAAATTAACAAACGAACTGTAGTATATGTACCATGCTGGGATACTTCAGCAACCAGCAGAGAAATTGAGATATCCCAGCGTGACACCATTTCTTGTGTTCCCACCCCTTTTGTGATTATAAATTGAGACTATATGAAGAATAGGAATTGCTGTACACTCCCCCCTCCCACTTTATTTTTAAAGCAATTCTAGCTCCACCTCTATCACTTCTTCCTTCCATAGTGGCATCATGTAACTAACTGGATTTCTCCTGCCAGATTCAGTTAACACTCTGCTTTAAAGCTCTGATCTATAGCTCCCAGCCATTGGCACACACTGCACTGATGGGGCACAGAAATACTTATGGTGGAAGACAGAGCCTCATTGATTTGGAACTGGGGAATTTTTATTGTTTGCTTTCTAATCATGGCAACAGCAGATATCCCCAATTAATGCTCCAGCCATTTTTCTTTCTATTTTTATGTTTTACAAGTATCATACCATTAGCCTACTCAACTACAGCATTATAACTTATAACTATTAATGGAATGCTGATTTTTGTGCTTATATCCAGCACTGTTACTGAAAGTTTGAATTATTTATCAACTAAATGTAACATCAGAATGTCAGTTGTGAGACAGACCACAAGCTTCAGGGAGCCCTTCTCTAACTGCTTAGCCTTACAAACTTTTTTGATCCTAGAATGGGTGAGCCCATGATAATTAAATATGATGGTGCCTGTGGTACTTGCCTGTTAGAACATAAGAAGAGTCATGCTGGATCAAGCCAAAGGCCCATCTAGTCCATCTTCCTGTATCTCACAGTGGCCCCACCAGATGCGTCTGTTCCCAATACTTCTTAACACGTCAGTCGGATACAGCTCAGTGGTGCTTTCAGGGATTTCCAACATATTCATTAGAGCAAGTGCTTTGACTCTCATGCCAATCTGCAAGGTAGAACTGCCACCACATCCACAAATAATATCAGGATCTGGTTTTAATGTAAAAACACAAACCCTCTTAGCCAACAATGCAGAATATTAAATTGAGAAATTTTCATATAAATTATTATTCAAAAGATAAAAGTTTTTTTAAAGGTTCAAAGAGGCATCAAAAGGATTTTGGCAGAAACTATAAAAATCTAACAAAGAAGTAATATGGAGTTAACACATGGGGAACTATAAAAGCTAACTAAACTATCTACTACTTACACAGTTAGTAAGTACTTATAGCACAGCATATAGAAATAATCTTAGAGCATGCACAGTGTGCATCCATTGCAACATGTAACAGTAACAGTGAGCATAGCATCTCCTCAGAAATAACTAAGCCAACTTTATACCTTATTCATTATCTTCTACATCACAGGTTCCCAACCTGTGAGTCCATGTCTCCCAAGGGAGTGATTTCTGGGAGGTTGCAAGAGGCAAAGGGAGCAAAAAAAGTGAAGGAGGAAAACCAGGAAGGAGGGTGTAGGGATGTATTTATTTGGGCTTGAAGGGGAGCAGCTCTTCACTGATGGAGGCTTTTTTGCAACAGCAAAAGCAAAGCAAAGTCTTCTGCTTATATAATGCCCCGTAGCACTTCAAGTACTCTCTTCGGCAGTTTACAATTTAATTATGCAGGCGAGATATTGCCCCCCGGCAAGGGGGCTACTCATTTTACCAACCTCGGAAGGATGGAAGGCCGAGTCAACCATGAGCCTGCTACCTGGGATTGAAGCCCAGGTCGTGAGCACAGTTTTACCTGCAGTACAGGCATTTAACCACTGCACCACAAGGCTCCTAGGGTGCAGTGGTTAAGGGGTTGCTTTCACACATCCCAAAATAAATTAAACTCCATGTGTATTGACATTTTTTCCTTATCAAATTTTATTTGAGAGAGGCAGATTTACACCACCCATAATTATTAATTATTACATTAATATTAATATATTAAGATATAATTATATCTAAAAATATATATTTTAACATATTTTCTTTACCTCAATAAAATGCTTTTTTATGCAAGTGTGGAAAGGGGATCACAGGTTACTTGGTTACTACAAAAAGGGAATGTGAGGAGGAGGAGGACATTGGGAAAGCACCAACCTTCAAATTCCCCTCAAACATTCACAAAAACAGTGAATGTTACCCCTTCATCTAAACAGAGCTGTGGTCATTCTCCAATTACCAAGGTACAAGATGACTTGGCCTTATCCGAAAAGATGAATCACAAGTGGTACTTCCAGCTGCCCCCTCATTGTTCTCAACCACTGATACCTAGTCACGGGTTACTGAAAGGCATTTTTCAGAAAGGCTCCTCAACCCATGTCTCCCCAGTCTCCCCAATTTCTCAGTTTCTTCACACCTGTCAACACTGAACTACTTCTGGGTGCGGTGGGGGGGCTTGAGCTTTTATCCAACTATAATTGTGGTACCAGATAGCCTGATACAGCAATTGTTCAGAAGTAAGATATGAAAGGTTGAGAATCACTGGTATAGACTGAACAGATGCACCTGTCTCTTATATTCATTGATTTTGCCTGTGCCATGTTAAGTTTATGTATCCTGTTTCTCTTGACATCTTGGCAATGGACCCATTCTATAAAATGAAAGTTAGAGGTTTGGAGAAGGCAAAGATACAGAGTATTGCAGAAACCTCTTCCCAATTGTTCACATAACAGGTGGCAGCTGTTCTGACAATTTCCACATCTTCGCTCTGGTTAGCATTTCTCATCAGTGGCAATGGTGCAACGATTCAAGCTTTGAAACCATGAACCTCTGGAGAAATCTGGCACAAATTACCACTATACTAGGCCAGCTACTTGATGAGTGGCTTGTGCCTGGAGGGGAGCAGCGCTGCACTGATGATCTACTTACAAAAATCAGAAGTAGTCCATCGAAACCTAAAATGAAAACAGTATGCTGTCCTTGATGTTTAACCCTTGAATTGCCAGTCTACCCATGTATGAACCAAGGCAACATTTAGCCAGGGAAGGAAACGCTGACAGATATGTATAGTGTCACGTGAGAAAACACATGGAACACTTGCGAGATGAGAAAACAAATGTGCCAAGTCATTTAAAAATCCATCTGTTGAATCTGACAGTGGACAGACTACAGTGGACCCTTGTATAAGAAACAGCTTGTATAACTTAAAATTTGTACAACATAAAAAATTTCGGAGATAGGGGAAATTTGCTTAACATAATCGCCTATGGGGAAAATCCGTACAACATAAAAATGGGATTACTCCATTTTCAATGCATTCCTATGGGAATTTGTATAAAGGAAAATTTGTTTAACATAATTTCATTTGGAACGAATTAATACCTTTATACAAGGTACCCCTGTATATATATATATTAGTAATAGGCCAATGCCAGATAATAGATTCTACACTGGTAACTCCACAGGCTGCCCAATGAAACTTTTGAACAAGCTAAAGCAGGCCTGCCCAAACTTTGGCCCTCCTGATGTTTTGGACTACAGCTCCCAGAATTCTAAGCTTAGATTGCCAATGGCAAAGGACTGTGGGAGTTGCAGTCCAAAACATCTGGAGGGCTGAAGTTTGGGCAGACCTGAGCTAAAGAGAGAGCGCAGATGAGGGTATTACCATGTTAGATTCACTGATCTCAGAAAGGCTCCAGCTATGAGATACTAGAGTGCCATTCAGTTATTATTAAAGCAGATAGACTTTTGCTTTTTAGAGGGGAACCCTGTGGCCCTTCACTTTCTTATATGTGGAGGACTATAAGTCTGAAGAGGAGAACTTCTGCTATCTGTGGTGATTTTCCACAAGGATCAAGGTGCAGATCTGCCAGGATTGCAATTTATGCAGTGACCTTATTAATTAATTAATTTATTTATTAACAAGATTTTTTAGCTGCCCCACTACCAAGAGGACCCTTCTTGGGTCACCCATGCTTTCAGGAGGGCAATGAGACTGGGAGCAGGTTTGGTATAGCTGCAGTGCTCCCCCCTATGATTGGTTAGCATAACTGGTCTGCTTTAACAAGAACTGATGTGAACATAACACTTTAAAACATCCTCTACTTGTGTGCAGGAAACTCAGGATTCCACATTTTGCTGATGCCCAGTTTTCTATGTGTAATGTCATTTTTTATAAATGCTATCCTTACTTCATTCAAAGGATGGAACAATAAGATATTCTACATCAGCCAGCCTAATCACAGTTGTACTGAAGACTTTCCTATCTGCCAAATGAGTTGGAAGGCAGGCAAACAATTTAAATGATCAATTCTTGACATTTTTTTCCAGAACCTTTTTGTTCTTTATTCTGAGTGCTTCTCTGCTTTCCATCACTTTCTATAGCTGTATTGATTCATAAGTATTTAGAATATTGATCTGTTCTCCAAAATACACTATGGAACAACTGCATTTATCTAAATGGCTGGTGCAAAGGCAAACAAAAAAGGTTCAACAAAGGGGTGGTTTAGACAAATGAGTATCATTACATACATACATACATACATACATACATACAGACAGACAGACAGACATATCTATATCTATATCTATATCTGTATCATCTATATCTATATCTATATCTAATCTATATATCTACAGTATATCTCTATATCTATATATCTCTGTCTCTATCTATCTCTATTATATCTATCTATATATATATAATGAATAGGGATTTTGTTAGCTATGATTGAGTCATCTAGGTGAGAAAAATAATATAACTCACATGTTCTACATTGAGACTGGGTCTCATCTGTTTGGAGTATTATTGCTACATGAAAGTGCAGCCATGATTTTACACTGGCAACATTCTCTCAAGCAATTCTCAAAGTCAGGGAAGCCACCTTCCAAATATTACTTTTAAAGTGGGGTCCACAAAAAATGTCACATTGGTAGCAGATAGTATTTTCTTGATCTGCACTAAATCTTGGAACATTTGAGTCAAGTGCTTTCAAGATATGACTGTTTAAATGTAAAAATAGTTTCTCCCAATCAGAAATAGGTGGCTCCAAACATCACCACACTTATAATGGGCCATTATTATTCCTGCATGAGATTGCAACAATTATGTAGTACTGCCAGTATAATTCAATATTCTATAAGGCAATTCTAAAAATGGGGTCAGCCTCAATAAACTGAAGAGACCAATTTTTCTTATTTTGAATACAAATGGTTATTTGTAAAGAATCCAGGCTTCAGTGCTGCAATTTTGATCCTCAAAAAAGGCATTTCAAGAGGACATACAAGCACTTTGTTAGAAGGCTAAGCATGCCATTCACTATTCACAAAGAGGAACCTAGCAGTGGAAAATCCCAGTTCCTTTTTTCACCAGGAACTGGGATTTCTTATCTAAACCACTTCTTATCTAAACACAAAGCAATTGTCATATCTGGTTTTCAAGCAATTCTCTAAGTATCCAAATGTCTATAAGAAATAGTGGCAACCAGAAGAGGTATCCTGTAGTCTACCCTGACTGCTGATGTGGTATCGTCAACATTCATGCTGTTCTTTGCTATGTAAAGGTTGGTGTCTTTTTCTGCTTACACTGATATTGTGTACCAATACTAGGCCATTTCCTGGCATTTTGAAATATACTTACAGAAATACAGTATCCCATATTAATAAACCATACATTGTAGTTTGGGTTTTTTTTTAAATAATTGTATTCATTATTATACAATCAGAATACAAGCTAGTCCTGAGATGATGGTTGTTGAAATTAGAAGAACTACTTTGAGAACAACAGAAAGGATCTCTACTTAAGATTGTGTAGGAAGAAAAATATTGAAAACATATTACAAAAACTCCTAGAGCTGGCTTTCATACTTCCACCAGCTAATTTGATACTTCATCCAAAGCAGTACATAGCAAAACGTCGATTCTTGCATGGAACAAGGTACATAGGTACAAGGTACAAATCCATGTTTGAAAGCCACCATGGAGGAAATTGTGAATGCATTTTGATTTTCTGAATGTTTGAACTCAACTTTAAATAGAGATGGTAAAGAACTGTAGTGGGCTTGTGACTCTTATTTGAAATTGTCTTTTTGCACATTATGAGATCTGCTGTGAAGCAAATGAATGCATGCCTCAAGGACATAAAAATGGTAATAATGTTGGACTGAGACATGGAAGTTTTGAGTTTTATTCCTCCACAATGGGATGGCGTTTGCCAGTTAATTTTGGACTGGCCATACTCTTTCACTCACCGAATAGGGCTCTTGTGAGGAATGGGTAGGGAGAAAGAGAACATATGATGTATTAAGCTCATAGGACAGGTAGTATATAAGAATAAGATGTCTGATTAAAAAAAAAAAGGTGAGATGCATACTGGGGTGAAACTAAGAAAAGAGTAACAACATTAAGAGACAGAAATTTTCATATCAATTCCCTTGAATGAATTTGGCACTGTAGTTGAAAACTGGAGTCATCTATAATAAGAGCAGACCTACTGTAGAGTTTGGAGATTTGTAAAAATTATAGTTCCTGCCTTAAATTTCTCATATGCAGCAGATATCAATACAACTTTTCTTCACAAACAAAGGATATTGTTCAGATAGGCTGTTTCAGTCCTTTTCCTATAAGTATTTTGGTCAGGACTAGGGTGTCCCGTGCTATAGACTGGCTTTGATCTCTTTACCATAATTGTTTCTTTTGCCTGCTGTCATTCTTTATAAGGATTCAGAATTTGGTCAAGATTAAAATTGGTGTGTTTTTGCTTTTTGAAAAAGTCTTCTATATTTTTGGTTAAGTGTTTTTTGTCAGATTATGAATTAAAACTTGTAGACTTCTCCAAGTTATTTGGATGGTCCAGAAATGGTGTGAATGTATATTATAAAGGAGTTCCAAGATAAATCTTCACTTAATCTCAAGTTTGAGATTCCTCAAGAGGCATACACACAGCAGCATTTCCCAAGACCCCAAAGCCTACACTGTTCAAACAGAGTTGAACTCTGACACTAATAAAATGGAAGACTTCACAGTTCCACTTCCTAAACCAGAACTGCCAGAGGTTCTTAGTAGCAAACAAGCCTTACATTATATGGTACTGACTGACCCCCTCCCCCTGTCTTTGCTAGTGCTGGCTAGGGAGGAGATGGAAAACTTTTACTGTAAAAGAGTAATATTCTTGGCAGAAGGTCCTGCTGAGAAATTCCAGAGTGTTGTTTTCAGTCTGCTAAAAGCTGCTCACACTCTTGGGCAGATTAGTGGCTGTCAGAATCATTCTCTGAGAAAAGCAGGTACAGAAGACTCCATATTAATGATCAAAATCAGGCCTTTGGTGTGAAATGTGAGGCACTGCAAGAAATGTCAGGGAGGCAAAACAGTTTCTATCAGATTGTAAATCCTCTGAAGGCCTATCAGACAACAAGATTCTCCTCTGGTTTTCTTAGTTCCTGGTGAGTTAGGGCTCCTTTACTTGAGGAATATTTCAATCTCTTTCTCCAGCTTGTGGGCTTCAATATAAACTAAAAATATTCTTAGTTTGAGGTATTCTAGTGAATCCAAGGATTCAAGGCCTTGGAGCATACTGTTGATATTGAGAATGATCTGTTGCTGTTATTGTATACTGCAGGTCTGTCCAACTTTGAACAGCACACAGCTGCTCCCAAAGGCCCCTGAGGTGGACTCGTGGTGCACACATTCTTGCACGCATGTGCAAAAATCATGGCAGCTGCAGCTGCGATGTTGGCAGCAGGGGTGATGTCAGCGGCACCAGCGATGTCAGTGGTGGGGGCGATGTCAGTTGCAGGGCAGCAGAGGCGATGGTGGGAACAATGATGGTGGGGGTGGGGGTGGCAAGGGCAGCGGTGGGTTTTGGGTCATCGTCGGTGGTGACTGGGATGGTGATGATGGTGGCAGCGGGCAGTGGTGGAGGTTGTAATGGCATCGGCATCAGGGCAGCAATGGCATTCAGGGTGTGGGTGGGGTCATTGTTGTCAGCTCCGGTGGTGGCGGCGGGCCTAGGCCGGCCTGCTTGCCTTGCTCGTTTTCTCCAGTGGTGGCTCCCGTGGTATGCGTGGCAGCCACGGAGACACCAAGCTGACCCAGCAAGCTGGCCTGGTCCCACCTCTGTGGCCACTGTGCACGCTGCCAGAACTGCGCTGGGCACTGCTGTAAAATCTAAATAAGCCTAGAAGGCCGGCCTCGGCCTGCCGCCGCTGCTGAAGAGGGCGAGTGAGACCAGCACTGGCCTGGGCTCTCAGGTGCTTCGCTGGTGCGTGAGTGGGGGGAACCCCCCAACACAGGGACCTTGTGGGCAACCCCTGATGGCACTGTGGGTTACGTATTGTGCAGTCCTGGTATACTGTATAGAGATGGGCACGAAATGAAAATGTAGCATTTCATAGAATCATAGAATCAATCAAGGGCCATCCAGTCGAACCCCCTGCCATGCAGGAACCTCCATCACAGTATTTCTGACAGATGGCCATTCAGGCTCTGCTTCAAATTTCCAAAGTATGGCATGACTAGTTTTTATGAAACCTGTGTTGACCTCGTAATTACAGGATTGTTTGTGGAATAATTACAGACTAACTGTTTAATAATCTGCTCTAGGATCTTTCCAGGAATTGAAGTCAAGCTGACTGGGAGGCAATTATCTGGGTCCTCTCTCCCCCCCCATTTCATTTGATTTTGTTTCATTTAATTATTAATGAATTTTTAAAATAATTTCTGAAACAAAACAGAACGAAACAATTCATTAATCCTAAAGGCACCAAATTTGGTGTGTTGTGCACTCACAAATAGTGAGGTGGGAGCTTTCTCATACAGTTCCCTTAATTACAAATGATTTTCTCCTTTGAGTACCCACTTTGGAGTTTAATAACTCAGCCCTATGAACCCCAAACATCTCCAAATTTGGAGGGCTTAAAGGGAAGAGGCCATGCAAGCTACCCACCAAATTTGGTACCTCTAGGATGAATCATTTATTTTTTTTAGCCCAAAATGATGTTTTGTTTTGTTTTGTCATGAAATGCATTCTACCGTTTCATTTCATAATGAAACAATTTGTTATGTAATGAAATGATGAAACAGCATTTTTTTTGTTTTTTGTTTTGTGCCCATCTTTAATACTTTATAAAAGACATTCAATTTTGGGAGCTAAAAATTGAGTTGGGGGAGCAGTAGGAAAAAATGGACTGTCATCCACATTTAGCTAGAAATAGTGACTAGAGTTATATGAAAACTCTGCTGAATTCAATAAGCTCTATATCCGTTCTCTCTTTTGGTTGGGAGTCTGGATGGCAGTCCTGTTCACTGGACAAAGAAAGAATGTCAACCATAAATGCAATGAATGAAATACATTATAATGAATATAACCAACTTATTTTGCAACTAAAACAAACAGACTGTTGCTGTATGTGATAATGTTTGAAGCCAGCGTTTTGGCAACTTGTTATATGTTTATCTGCAGCAAAAACTATAGCCCCAGTGGTGTGACATGCCACACATAGGTTTACTTAACGTATTTCATTATTATACTGTTTTTCCTAATACCCTAACAGTTTGTCTGAAAAAACACATATTCTGAATTGCACAATATGAAACACAATAATGCATATTAGAACTGATGTCCCTTCCTGTCATTTTAAGGGGCATTATTTTAAAAACTCTGTCTCCTTACCATTACATTCATCTAAGTTGCCCAAAGCCATGTGAATAAGACAAGTTTTGTAAGTCCTCCAGGAAAAAATGGTTTGTAATCCATCTCTAGAGGAGACCACAGAGTTTTGGAATGATTGCAGCAAAGCTGGGTTATAACCCACTAACTATGCCATATCCCCTAATGAAGTAACATGGAACTGGGGTCAGTTTCATTATACACAGGGAGTCATTCTAACCCAGAAAAAAGTGAAAGTTAGGAAAACTTTATTTGTTTAGTACTAAATTTAGACATACAGCCTCATGTCACTTGTTTTCTGGTAGGTTTTACTAATTGCTATACACTTAAGTAGAATATAGATCCCTGCTTATTTTGTTCTCCCCTCAGTGTATTTACAAAAGGGTGTTTATGTGTGCGTGCCTTTTCCACATTTTGGCACTTTGTGAAATATTCAGAATGTTCAAAAAGAGGTATTTAGCATAGTCGTTCAACTGCTGTATGCAGATAAAACTGTGCTCATGAACCAGGATACAATTCCAGTTAGCCGGCTCAAGTTTGACTCAGCCTTCCATTATTCTGAGGTCAGTAAAATGAGTACCCAACTCCCTGGGACTTGGGGGGGGGCACACTTTGCTTTGCTTTGCTCTTAGCTTTTAGCTTTTTTCCTTTGATTCTGTGCAGAAAACCTTGCATTTTGTGCAAAGTATGAGGTAGTTGATACAAAAATACACTGGGTGTTTTTTTTGGGGGGGGGAGGTTCAGGTTTTGTTTTTGTTTTTTGTGAATGCTGCTACTGATGAAACAGTGCTAGGCTTTTTGCTTTCATTTACAAGTGAAAAAAATCTCAAAGCAGTTGTTCAGGTATTGAATTCATCCATTCTCCTTCAGTCCAGACCTCACAAAATTTGTCCCTGATTAGGCTGGTTGTATTTAGATTCTAGATTTCACCAAATACACAGATTTCTCTTTTGTCCTTCTCCTTCTTCTGACATATCAAGATACCATCTTTCCTTCTCTTTCCATCTAGAAAAGGACAATTAGCAAGCATTTATCGTGTCCTTAGATCAGAGAATGCCTGGACACAATTCTACAGTTGCCAAACAATTGGCATAGGAAGAAATCTGCATTTGATAGCTTAAATATTTTACTTCTTTCCTTTTTTGCCTGCTTCTCTTTGTGTGTGAGCGTCTCTCTCTCTCTCTCTCTCTCTCTCTC
>JAHTLZ010000237.1:56159703-56170395 GCA_023846285.1 Phrynocephalus versicolor
TTTTCAGTTGAGATGTAGCGTGAATTAATGCATCAGGATCTAGTCTACCTTTCCATATGATATCATCTGTTTATAAATTAAAATGCACCTCTGTCTGACACCGTTGTCTATAGGAAACCCATTCTGTCTCCGTATTCTGACATAATAATAGATTCTTGCCCACAATACATGTTACACAATAGGACAATGAAGTGTTGAGGCTCACCGTCGTTCTCAGAACAACCCATAGCTTCTCATGATCCACACAGCCCAAGGCCTTGCTGTAGCCTATAAATCATAGGCTCTTGGGAAATTCTTCAGTATGCTCCAGTAGCTAAATTTGTCTTTCACAACTGATCTGCAGCATGTGTTTTTGGTACTTGGTTGCTGATATGTATAAAATGGATAGAAGGGACCCTAACTTCTAAATTTATATGGACCTCCTTTTGAAAGTAGTAGGGATGGGCAGGAAATGGAAAATGAGTGTTTCGTTTCATTCCGTTTCATCCCCCAATGTTTCATTTTGTACAGTAATGATTTTTTTAAAGAAAATTCATTACTTATGACAAAATGAAATGAAATGAATCTCCTGCAGCACCAGCGTTCTAGTTGGTGCAGTGGGGGATTCAAAAGCCTCCTTGTCACCACCTCCCAGCTGATTTTGACATCTCAAGCTGTCAAAAAATCCCAGCTGGGAGGCGTGCAGCTAGGGAGAATGGAGTAGCTAGGCAGAAGTAAATTCCTTGCCTGACTGCTCATTACTCCCCTGCCACCCCCTCTTCCCAACGATGTGTTTTGGACAGGGAGTGCAGTGAGCTGTGGTGCTGGGCTGGAGACTTTTTTTAAAATCACCCACCCAAAACAGTGAGAGGCTTGCTGTTGAGGGGGGCATTTTAACCAGGCTCCAGCCCCCCGCCAACAGTGAGCCTCTCGCAGTTGTGAGTGGGCCATTTTATACAGGCTCCAGCCTCTGACAGCTAGGCTGGAGTCTGTTTAAAATGGCCTAGGGATTCCCCATACCACAGGAATCTATCCAGTAAGAGACTCCCCCAGCAGGAGGCTGAGAGGGTTTGTCAGCACTACCCTCTCAGCCCCTTGCTGTGGGGTTCCCCGTGGCCCCCAAGCTGGTTTGTTTTGACAGCTTGAGCTGGTGGCAAGAACCAGGAACCAGCCACCCGATCACAGCTCCTTGCCTTAAGGGAGATCTGGCGGTGGCTTCCTGGTTTGAAGGAACCAAACCAAAAGCATCATTTTGGTTTTGGTTCCGATGACACACTGTCCACGTTTTGTTTCATTTTGTAACATTTCAAAACCTTACAAAATGACAAAACAGCATGTTTCAAAATGACAAAACAGTGTGTTGTTGCCCATCCCTAGAAAGTAGTTGAATTTAAAACCTCACAAGTGCTTTTAGGATAATAAGTCTGAACAGAAACTCCTATCCTCTTAAGGCACTTTGTGGAGAAAATTTAACAAGATAAGAATTATTTCTGCAGTGCTGTGTAAGAATTCTGAAAGAAGCAGTACTTTACTGAAACCTTTAATCTACATTTGATTGTGACCATTTAGGTGACACTTTGGCAGATACAAAATGAACTTGGGTTTGCCATTAAGACATACATGTGAAATTGGCTGATGACATTACTTTAATCAACATTCAGGCTGCCATTTGCTATAGAAAGTTTGGCATCCTTTTGCCCACTGACAATGCATGCAAAATATTGTGCAGCAATATTAGACTATTTTGACATGATTTGAATATAGAAGTACATGATTTGACATGCTTTGACATGATTTGACATGATTTGAATATAGATTCATAAACTGGAGGTTTTTTAAAAAATTGAATTGAAGAACTGAATTATGTAATTCTATAACTGAATGGAATTCCACACATTAGTACATTGTTACAATTTCCCTTACCCTCTCCCCAAAACACCACATTTTACAGTGCTATCACATATTGAATAACAGATCTTTTGAACATATCTGGAATTCTTCCAAACATCACACTGCTTTTTAGGAGAGAACTATCTAGTGAATTATTAGGACCAAATTAAATGTAAGATGAGGGTACATATAGTCTAATTTCCCATAAAATGCATTCTGAGGAATTTCTTCATGGAAGCAGGGATATCCATGCACATGGTTCAACTTCTAATTTCAGCACGTTTTGCTACTTCTGTGAATGTTTCCAACATACAATGCAACATTTACTTCTAGAGACATTAGTATAGGCATAAATGGTATACATGGACCATAACTTTGATTTCTAGAGCTTCCAAACAGATGATTCCAAGCACAGTTCAGAATTTTACTTTTTCTGAACTCTGGTGAATTTCGGACAATTCAATCAACATTAGCAGAGATGGAATTTGGAAATTAACACTCATTGCTTGACTTTGCAATCCTCATTTTGAGGATTGGCGTAGACAACTAGCCATAACATTTGGCTCATGATGTTTGTCTGCATCATCTATAGGTAAAGGGTCCCCAGCCAGATAAAAGCCCAAGAACATTGTCTAAGGTAGATGAGTGAGTGACATAATTCTCCCTTATTCCTTCTAAAATGTCACTAAAATAGCTTTAAAATGCCATTTAAAATAACTTTTGGAAGTAACTAGAAAACATTATTTTGTTATACATAGGAAGCAACTTTGACACTATTTCTTGCATTAGTCTTTTAGTGTAATCTTGTAACCACTAATATTGACATCTATCTATCTATCTATCTATCTATCTATCTATTTACATTTATAACTAACTTAGAAATATAGCTAACTAATATGTCACTAATTATTGTAACTAATAATATGCCACTAGTTACATCCCAACTAGTTCCATTTTTAATTCCTTAATTTTGCCACAAGTTTATTCCATAGAACCAAGACCAAAACAAACAAAGAGTGGTATGAAAGCAAAACAAAATGCCTTTGCACTAAACCCCAGCATAGGTGGTGGGGATGAACTACCTGTACTAGCAGTAGATGTGGAATACATTACTGTCCTGAATCCTGAATTAACCACCTGATATTAAACATCTTGCCTTGCAAATGCCTGGTTGATGCCAAGAGCTACAGCCACAATTTTGGCTGCTGCTTATCCCAACTCATGGGGGTGGTGGTGGTGGTAAATGTCCACTGTCATCCTGAAGGCATCATCATACAGGAGCCAGGCATGTCCTGTGAAATGTACATAGGCCCTATAGAGGACCCAATCTAATTTCACTAATTGAAATTACTGAACTTTCCACAGTTGATCAGGAGTTATCGTCTCTTGTATAGATGAAGAAATTGGAGAGCCAGTTGGCCCATGAATGCTACTGTATCTGCCTCCCCTGACTGCTCCTTTCTTTGCCATTATTTATTTATTTATTTATTTATTTATTTATTTATTTATTTAATCTATTTAATTTATTTAATTTATATACCATGATCATCTAGCAGAAAGCTACTCTGGGTGGTTTACAGCATAAACAAAATACAGTTCAATACATTTATACATCATAAAATAGTAAATACACAAAACTAATCAAGATCAACATAACAACAAATAAGCACAAATAAATCAAAACTATTCACTAATTCAATATAAAATGTAAATGAAAGGAAAAAGAACTGATAAAGAATTATGAGGTGAAATAGAAGAGTAGCATCATATTTATGTTAAGAAATTGAAGTTGAATGATCGAGGAAAGCCAGCCTATGAATCCAGACTTTCAATAATTTCTTAAATGCTTGTAGTAAGTATGCCAGGTGATTCTCTTGAGGAACTTGGATCCACAGGTGAGGTGAACACCTGACTCCTTGTTGCTACTTTCTGGGCCTCCCTTGGGGCTGACACCAAAGATGACCATCCTGGTTTGAAGGAGTAATCCGAGGAATTCTTCTTGGGAGGAGCGTTCTGTCAGATACTGAGGTCCCAAACTGTTTAGGGCTTTGTATGTTTGTAATCTTTGTCCTTTGCCTTCTTATCTGATCCCTTGTTCAGCAGATAAAACACAGCATCATACTCACCTCTCCAGATCTTCTCTTTAGTCATTGGATGGAGGGGGGGGGTCTTTCCATGGCATTGTATATTCACTAAAAAAGAGGACTTGTAGTGGCAATGAGTTATATCACATATCAGAGAAAGATGGGTACAACCTGGCACCGACTCCTGATGCTTGGCGGGGGAGGGGAGGCCATAGAGGGTAAAGTGCTGCTGACTATGGCATCTGACTTGTGGCGAGCACGGAAGTTCAATGGGTGGCTGCTGATGTGACCAGAGGATCAGTGCTATCATGCTCCCTATGCTCCAAGGCCATGCCACAGTTGCTCCATTGGTGTCTAGTGCAAATTCAGCCAGGCATCCTCTGTTGCCTCCTGAGCCCATTCAATGGGAATCAATGTATCAGGTACCCTTTCAGTCACCAATCTCAGTTGCTGACCACCTGCTTCTATGTCTTGGTATCTACCACCACCTGCAGTATTTGGATCTCTGCCACTGCCATCTGTGGGATTGTCTCCACCACCAATGTTACTCAATGCTTACCTTCTGATGCAGAAAGATGTCCCATTATATCTGCTGCCTGGTTGTTTAGCTTAACTGCCTTGCATGCCTAGATTCCTTTTCTGGCTACCATGGTTGGAATCGGGCCACCACAGTAGCCCCTACTCCTGCATAATAATTATTATGACATTGAAGTCAGGCCATTCCTCATCCTCAGAAGAAGAGAGTGCTAGTTGTGATCTATGTAGTGTCTCCCTTTCCTCAGGGTGATTACCAATGTTGGACCCTTGATCCTTTGGCGGACCTATAATAGCCTATGAACATTGAAATGAGAAGAGGGGAACTCCATCTAACAGATTCAACCTGACCCATGTAAGCATATGATGAAAGGAGGAGGTGAGAAAGACCTGTTCATGCCACGCACAGCACTATCCTAATGATGGGGTGTGTGTGACTAAAGCTGTACTGCAAGGGCTAGCCACCTGCTGAGTGGTCAGATCCCCTAGGACAGTGGTGGTAGACTTCAGCACTCTTAGATATTTTTGGCCACAACTCCTAGAATTTTGAGCCTAGATTGCCAGTGACAAAGGACTGTGAGGATTGTGGTCCAAAACATCTGGAGTGCCAAAGATTTGCCGCCAATGCCCTATGAGAAACCCTAAAGGGCTTTCTGTTAGGCTTCCCCAGGCCTTAGTGCCCATAGACTGATGACTTGTAGGGCACACACTACCCTCAGTCACCCATCTGGGCTAGCTAGGGGCCCATGAAATGGCCTCCAAGGAGGGCCCACATAATAGCGCCCATGGCTCCACTTAGGTCTTCTCAAAGCCACAGACAACAGAATCCTAATGACTCACCTGCCTCACTACCATGTGACTGTACCATTGTACTGCTTCAAGTCCAATGCCACTCATCTTCTCCACCAATTACCTTCTGCTCAGCCAGAGCTGATTGGCTGAAGGTTACAAAACCCACCAGCACATTCGAAACTGCCATGCCATGCAGCTAGATGGATCACTGGTTAATCAAGTAGCCACACTTCTTCACTCAAAGAGCTTGCAAAAGGGTTCAGGATGAGAGGACGTTTGTTGTCCCCTTCCTCTGCCTGACCACTTGGACAACCATCCTTTCTTTGTCCAAATGCCCAAACCATCTGTGGACCCTATTGTTATGTCTTGCATGATTCAGACATTCCACAACCACGGGGAGACATCTGTAATGGACCAGCACTAAACAAACTGCAAGATGTATCCCAGAATTCATTGCTGGTTTCCAGTATTAACTTTTCACACCATTTTTGAATCCATTTCCAGGGAAATTGACTGGATGATGAAAAATGATTAAAATGTAAATACAGAAACCACATTGGCCCATTGTGCAGTTCTTCAGCATAACAAAGCCACTCAAACCAAAGAAGAATGATAGTAAATAAGAACCAAAGAAGAGTGGTAGCAAACCAAAGGAGAATGATAGCAATGGAGGTCTATAGCAGACGTAAGGATCATTAGTCTCCTAAACCCAAACATCCCTTTTTAATAGGTTAGATGTTGTAATCCAAATGAGAGTGCATGCCAAAAAGCAGGGAGCAAGAGTAAGCTGGTTTCCCTATGCCAGAGGTGCCTGAGGGAAAGGAAGAAGCTTAGCAAAAACAAATCCAGATGGCTTAGTCAAGGGAGTGCTGCCATGTGCTCAGAGGGCAACTTGAAAAATATCTGATCCCCAGCCAATCTGACCTTGGGTAACATTCCTTCTCAACCCCAAGATGGGCAATTATCTACATCTTTACTAAGAAAGGCAATGCTTCCTGAAACAATATCCGCTTGGTTCTTTGACACTGTTACCCTTGCAATGTAATCTGTATCGAGTTGCTATAAGTATCTCCAGTACTTCCATGGAGGGATGGGGCGGAGATGAAGGTAAGAAAGGAAACCATTCTGTCACAACCCAGGATCTTGGCAGAATTATATCTGTCTTCCTGTTAGACATAAATACTGTCCCCTGAAGCACGTGAGGAGGTAAAAGAGCTCCCAACATCTACCACTTCAAATGAATACAATAGCAGTGAATTGAAAACACAGATTTCTCCAAGAAAGCTGGGCTAGAGCATGTATCTGTCAAGTATGTAGTTCAGGAAACAGAGGGCTAGGGACAATGTTATCAAAGAGCCTGGATGCCATCCAGAAAAAGCACAAGTATGAAGCTAGAAACCAGTGATCTGGCACCGTCTGTTGGGAGACGGTGTTCCAAAAAACTGGCTGATGCAAGTAGAGAGAAGAGTGTGGTGGCAACTGCAGGGCAGGAGGAAGACGTATTGAGAGCTGTGCTGTCAGGCGAGTCTATTGCCACACACGACATATTGTGGAGTTCATGCATTTGGCCATGGTGCCCAAATAGCCCCCCCCCATTTCCTCTCCTTCCAGAGGTTCCATAGTGACCCACCCTTGTAGGGACTAGCATGCCATTGGGGAACAATTGTATGCTTGCTCAGTCCTGGACAACCCCATACCCTCAATGGCCATTGCCTAGCTAGATAATTGGGGATGGGGAAAAGACCACTGATAGAGGGTTTCTACCAATCCTTGACATGGGATAAAATTTCATCTTCCAGCAATAATTGAGAAGATTTGTAAAGGTGATTTTATTTATTTATTTATTTATTTATTTATTTATTTATATACCTTTTGATGTGGTGATGTGTTTGAGCTGCTGAACTGTGAGGTAGAATCCAAGAGTCCAGATGATGAAGAAGAAAAGG
Organism: Phrynocephalus versicolor; assembly: GCA_023846285.1. NCBI lineage: Eukaryota > Metazoa > Chordata > Lepidosauria > Squamata > Agamidae > Phrynocephalus > Phrynocephalus versicolor. The sequence goes on from JAHTLZ010000237.1 coordinate 56,166,929, forward strand.
AGCAGGAAAAGACGAGAAAAAAAAGAACCTTTACCATTGGTGGGCAAACTGTATTCCTGGTTTTCTTATATATGCTGGGATGGAGGAGTCAGTTAAGGAGAAAAAATAGGAAGGAGGTCATAGAGGGGTGTGCGGTGGGTCCATTTAAGGACGCCGGTTCCCTACATGAGGGTTTCTTCATTGGAGGTGGTGCAAAAAAAAAAATAATCTTTTTTGTTTTTCATTTTTTTCTTAAAACACTGTCTCTCTCATAGGGATTTTTGGCAGAGAGAGAAAGATGCAGGAAAGTGACTTTACCCCCAAAGAAGCAAGCCACCCACAGAGGTAGAGAGTGTGTTTTGGGCTTTGCATAATGATTAAATATTCTTTTAAAATATTTTGAAAATTGATCAGAATAATCACAGAATTACGTGTCTTACGTGTACATCAACTTTGTATGGATTATCAGCCACATTTATTAAATATTTAATCATTTTCATTTGATTTAAAGTTGGTTTTAAATCATTTTAATCCTTTTTTTACATTGCACAGCAATGCCACCGTTAACGAAAAATGAATCAGAACGTACCAAACATTTCCAGTTTGTTTTCTTTTGCTTTTCTTTAAAAATCAGTTCATTTTTGTTCCATTCTGAAATGAAATGAAAAACAAAACATGAAATAAAGAAATCATTTTGTGCCCATCTCTATGAATGATGCTACATGGGATTTGACCTTTTTACATATTTTTCCAATTGTCCAGGCTTTGTGGTTGTGGGCCAAGAATTGGGCTATTTCTGCTGTCACATTTTGGTGTGACAACCAGGCAGTGGTGCATATGGCCAATTCTCTTATATCTAGATCTTCACAGATTATGAGTTTAGTGCGAGCCTTTATGCTATGCAGCCTGCAGTTCCAGGCATGAAACGTTTGCTGTTTCACTTGCTGATGTCGTGTCTCATCAACAGATTGAGCAGTTCAGGGAATTGGCCCCAGTTGCAACACACAGCCAGAAATTCTGCCAGCAGAGCTGTGGAGACTTGGCAGGTGGAAGTTAACTATGCCATAGCTTTGGCAGTACCACTTAGCACTTGGAGAGTATGTGCAGCTGTATGTGAAGAATTTTCCTCCTTTGGGGATGGGGAAGGGTTGGGCCAAATTTGGCCTGTACCAATTGATCACATTGCAGATCAGGATATATTTACATAGCAGGGGTTTGGCAACACATTGATCAAGGAGAAAATCTGAGATATAGCCCTTGACAACAATGTACCGGGTTTTCTGAATTTCACCAAAAAAATCTGAGTTAGAAGAATGATGGAGGGTTGGTGTGAGAAGCGTGGACTGTTGTGAGATGCCAGAAGCCCTGTGCTACCTTTCCTAGTGAAGAAATTATTGCCCGTTTGTTCAGTTGTTTGCAAGGACATCTATGAAACTAGTTGGTTTAGGGTTGCACCTCTTGTTAAAATTTGGGGGGGGGCACTTAGATTAAGTAAGGCAGTGATAGCTTCAAAATCTGGTGTTTCACATGATGGAGATCTTCAAATATTGTGCCAGCTTTCATTTGAGAAAATCCAAAGTGGATCAAATGGGTAGAGGGCAGAGTGTTACATTAGGGAGATGCTCTGTGTTGGAGTTATGCCTTATGGGAGCCGGGAGAAGGCAAGGTCCCCAAGAAACAATGATTACCTAGAGCCATGAGCCTTGGGTGGATGCCACCATGAGAGTTCCTAGTTATTAGGGAAAATTACCTGTATGGTCTTGGGCCCAGAAGGCCAGGCCTGGATCCAGATCATGCTTCTGCCCTACTTCAGGCCCTCTTTGGAAAGGAGGTGTTATGCTAAACAGTTCAATAAAATGTGGTCCGTGTTTCAACCACCTCTTGCATTAAGCCTTGTTGCTGCAGGCTGGCTGGACAAAGTGCTGATTATTTTCTGCAATCCACCATCACATGGTTTTCAGGAGGTTTTGCTGAGGTTAGAGCTACATTAAGGAGAATGTTTCATTATGGCCAAATACATAACTGTAGATGAATTCAGAGTAGTTGCATATGTGCAGAGAATCCTTGGTTCTCACTTAATTTGATGCACACTGATATCTGTGAATATATTTAATTTTCCCTCCTTCCCCCGGTGCTTATCTTCTTTACTAGTTATTTTTCTCTGCAACAGTTACACTGAGATCTGTAACAGAGTGTTCTAGGAGGCTGAAGTGTTCTGAAACTGACTTCTGTGTGTGCAACCATTCCTAATGTCAGATTTGTGTCTGTTTATTCTGTTGCATGAAGATCATCCTGTTTGTCCTATGTATTATGAAAAGGGTATTGCTGACAAAGGATGACATAGTAGATCACATTAGCAGATGAACAAATAAATGTGTCTCTGATGCTGTGAGTGACATTGTTAGGGGCCATAAGGATGTTGCTCATATTATGACCCCTAACACAGTTAGCATTTATGCTTGCAAACTGTTAATGATATCAGTGAATGGTTTTAGTCTGGTGCCTTAGGTGACTACTGGTGGTGTTCTGCCATTTTCTTTTTCTTTTCTTTTCTTTTCTTTCTTTTCTTTTCTTTTCTTTTTTTTGAGATCTTTTTTGTAGTAAATTGTATATGGCTACTTTTTTTCTCCTGCGAATTTTTCACTTCATTGAGTAGACATTGATGTCTGGCTCCTGTTAATGGCAGAGTGAAAATTATGGAGGTTCTGGTGGGATTTTTTAAGCAATTGTTTTATATCACCTTGCAACATTAAATTTTGATTTCTATCACATTTAATGTTGCAAGGTGCCCAAAGCACTGGCCTGGCCATTAGATGGAAGGGCAAAACAAAAACAAACAAACACACACACAAACCCATCAGCTGTGATGTCGATCTGGAGGTACATTTTATTGCCAAAGATAAAGAAGTTTATTTTTTTGAATATTTTACCTTACTTTTCTCCTTGGAAAAGCACCTAAGGTGGCTTACAATAATGAGGGACAATATACAGCTCAGAACATGACTCTACTATCACTTGGTATAGCAACATCAATGATCCACACTTTTTTTCTTCTCCACAGTCACAATATCCAGGGTATTATGCTCCAAAATCCTCTGTCTTTATTCGGAAGTCCCAAAGTAATTTTGCATGCTCATTTTCAGTCACTTTTTCAGGCTTATGATCCCACCAGCTCTTTGCTATCGGCAGATGATAGTTCTGACACAAATTCCAGTGGACCATTTGAGCAACTACATTATGATGGATTATGACTAGAGATGGGCATGACCAGAAAAAATTTTTTTTAGAGTTGTCATTTTTTGGGACGGGTCCGTTTCGGGTCGTTTCCGTTTTTCGCGAAATTTTTCAAAAATTTGTCATTTTGTCGTGTCGTTTGTCGTTACCACCGTGATTTAGCGCGACTTGACTTCCAGTTCCCAGAGCATGGGGTTAGGGGGTAAGGGCTAGGCTTAGGGTAACGGTTAAGGTTAGGGTGGGTTAGTGGGCTG
>JAHTLZ010000237.1:56170663-56183202 GCA_023846285.1 Phrynocephalus versicolor
TTATTATTATTATTATTATTATTATTATTATTATTATTATTATTATTATTATTATTATTATTATTATTATTATTATTATTATTATTATTATTATTCCCTAGTGCCAATCAGTTGGCCTGCAGCCTGGTTATTACTTTTTTAAAAAAATAATTTTATTTTCCCCCCATAGTGCTGACCAGCTGGCCTTCAGGCTGGTCGGCACCTTTTTATTTTTTATTTTTATTTTTTCCCCTAGTGCTGACCAGCTGGCCTGTGGGCTGGTTGACACTTTTTAAAAAAGAATATTATTTTTATCCCCCCCACACACTGATCAGCTGTAGCACAGCTGGCTGAGGGTACTTTTTTTAAAGAAGCGCTACTGTTCTACAGCTGATTGGTGCTGCCGCTTTGGAAGCCCCCTCCAAAGGGGCTGGCCGGCGGCAACAGTGGGGGTACAAAAAAAGAAATCAATAGAACAAAAATTTTGTTTGTTTCATTTTGTTTTCCTTTGAGGGGATGGTTCATTATTTGTTTCATTGCGTAACAAAACAAATAACAAATAATGAAATCAGTAAAAATTTTGTTTCATGCCCATCTCTAATTGTGAAAAGTGGAAACTAGTGTGAACTAACTTGCATGAACTAACAATTGTTGTCTCATTGGATGGGTCATTGCTGTATTGTTGATAAATCAGCCTCTCTTTCTGTGCTTCCTCAAAGTAAATGTTGACAGCAAAGGCATTAATTTTGTGCCAACATGATTTGCACAAAATACAGAAGGCACAATGAAGGAGGAAAATCATCTGTTTGTAGTCTTTCTACTTGTCCTGGAAGTGGGAACTCTTCAGATAACTCTTCCCACCCCCTTCCTCTACATTTTCCATCTTGCTCTGAAAGAATGTTGTTTCTTCTTTCATTCTAGGCTTATTCCTAAGGACAGGGACTGTCTTATTATTACCTACGTAATTTCACATTGTTGGCAAATTTGGCTACTTTGCTATTTCTAGATCATTTATGAAGAGGTTGAAAATCAGGGGTCCTAGTACAGAACCATGGGGTCCCCACTTTCTAGCTCCCTCTACTTGGAGAAGTGTCCATTTAGTGCTACCCTCTGTCTCCTGTACCTTAGCCAGTTGCTGATCTGGGACAAAACCTGTCCCTTGATTCCATGACTGAGAAGTTCATTCAAGAGATTTGGTGCGGGACCTTGTCAAAAGCCTTCTGAAAGTCCAGATAAACAATGCCAACTTGATCTCCCTTATCCACATGCTTGTTGACACTCTCTACGAATTCCAACATATCAGTGAGGCATGATTTACCCTTGCAGAAGCCATGTTGGCTCTCCTTCAGCAGCACCTTCTCTTCTATTTGCCTACTAATTTTATCTTTTAGGATTGTTTCCATCACGTTACCTGGGATACATGTCAAACTGACCGGTTGGTAATTTCCTGGATCACCTCTGGATCCTTTTTTGAAGATTGGAGTTACATTTGCTATCTTCCAGTCATCAGGCACAACTCCTGATTTGAGAGAAAGATTATATATTTTGGCTAGGACCTCAGCAATTTCATCTTTAAGTTCCTTGAGACATTGTGGATGGATGCCATCTGGTCCTGGTGATTTGTTAGCATATAGTTTAACAAGACATGCAAGAACCTCCTCCCTGGTTATTTCAATCTGGCTTAATTATTCAGTTCCCCTCCCAGTGAAGACAGGCTCTGTTTTGGGCATGTGGTCTCTGTCTTCTTCACTGAATACTAAGCAAAGAATTCATTGAGTCTTTCAGCAATCTCTGTTTCTTCTTTAACTTTTTAGAAAGCCAGGGCTGGATGAAATGCAGCAGCACAGCAAATTGAGACTGAGAGATGAAATATCCTGGGTTTCGAATAGGACAAAAACACTTTCCTCAACTGTCTTCTAACATGCATTCTTTCAAGCTTTAAAACAGGGCAGAGAAATAACAGCTATCCCATTGCCTTGACTGTTTGGTTTAGCTAGATTGCAAAATACCTGAACAGCATTCAGGTCTAAGGCAATTTACGTCTAAGGTCTTGGGAGCACCAGTCTTCTAAGCTGCAACTTTTGGAAATGAAATGGATGTTCACTTTTAAAAGAAAATATACAGAAAGCTATTTAACAGATTAAATGCAACTTTCCAATCCAGTAATACTGTGGATAGCAGTTCTTCTTTGTGAAAAATTACTAACAGTAGCTTTAGGATCATATTAGCAGGAAAAATGAATCATTTTTTTTTATTTACGGTCAACGACCAAAAACCAAAATAAAATCATAAAAATAGGATGATCAAATATGCATTCCAATAGACAGCACATGAATCAAGCCTTATTACAAGATATATCATAAATACAATTTAAAATACAATTTAAATACAATTTAAAATTTATTCGGGTCTGGATAAAAGTGGCCATTGGCTACGATAAAACAGTCATCAGTTACTACTATGTTTCTTTATAAATTTGTTTACGGACCCTTATTGCAGCAGCACAGAATTTGGCAACTTGCCTAGTTACCTGGTAAGTGTTATCAGAAAGGAGCAACTGTATATAGAATCATGTATGAAAAGCAATTTCTTACCAAGGACCAGCTATAAAATTTGTGCCATTGGCGTTTTGCTTACCCTTTGAACTCATGCAGTGTGCTATTGCTGACTGATCTAGTTACCTTGAGACATGGTTTTGCACCCATCAGATTTCCATGCAATTATCTTTTTAGATGGAGCAGCAACATAAATCATCTTCATTTGGGGTGAGATGTTGACAATTATTGATTTAATGTTCTCAAAAAAAAAAAAAAACCTTTTTAGGGAAACATAAAAATAAATGGCTAGATATTAAGAGATAACATTTTAACCAAAATGGTTAAGTAGTTGTTAGGTGGTTTGTCAGGGGCCAGCTGTTCAAAAGATATATGGCATCATTGTGAAAATTCTTCCTGTTGTTTCCTGCTTTGGAAGATTATATGTACATCGAATTGAAAGAGAAACAGGAGCCTAAAGTCATTGGGTTTGATTTAGACCTAACCATGTGCTTTTTGGACTTGCTAGATTTTTTTCCTTCCCACTCTTCTTCACAGAATTACACACACACACACACACACACACACACACACACACACACACACACACCTTCACAGAGGATTTGGTGAGTCTGATGAATGGATATACTGTGGTGCAGGAAGAAATGAAGGATCTTAAAACATCAGTCAAAGGCCCTTTCCCCAGTTGGAGGACATTTCTGTCTGAGCAATTACAGCAAAACAAAACATGCTACTTATATGCGGCACCACAGCACTTAAAGCATTCTCTGTGTGGTTCACAATTTAATTGTGAAGGTTACACATTGTCCACTCCACCCCCTCAATGAGCCAGTGAGCTGGTTGCTCATATTATCCATCTGAGAAGGATAGAAGGCTGATTCAGCTACCTGGGATTGAAACCTGAGTTGTGAGCACAGTTTTGGCTGCAGTACAGCAGTTCATCCACTGTGATCCAAGGCTCCTGTGTCAGGTTTGCCAGATGAAGAACTGGGATGATGTTGTTGCTTTAATGTTAGGCTGGGACAGTGATGGCAAACCTTTTAGAGACTGAGTGCCCGAAATGCAATTCAAAACCCACTAATTTTTCACAAAGTGCCAATACTGCAATTTAACCTGAATACAGGTGGCTGTGAAAGGGCGGTCAGATGCCCAAAGAAAGGGCTTCGAGTGCCACCTTTGGCACCGAAGCCATAGGTTCACCAACACTGGGCTAGGACTTGGGAAAACCTTGTTAAAATCTCCACTTGTCCATGTGGATCACTGGATGATCTGAAGTCTCCACCTAGTTTATCACACATTGTCCCACACAAGATAACAGTGAGTATGAAAAGGGGGAGGAGCATCATGCACACCTGTTTGAGCTCTTTGGAAGATAAGTGGTCTGAAATGAAAGGACGGGAATAATAAACTATTTGTTAGTGATCAAGTGAGAGAGAGAGAGAGAGAGAGAGAGAGAGAGAGAGATGAACATGAAGTCTCTTTTGTTTCCTTATTTAACTGCTCTTTCCCCAAGCACTTGGGGGAAACATAATAAAGAGGTTAACTTCTTAACCAAATAGCTTGGTATTATTAACAGCTGAATTGACTTGTAGGAAACAGTTTTCATTTCCAGAGAGGAAAGAGTGGGGGAAGAGTAAGAGGAATGAATAACAAAGAGCAGACGACCTGTGTGAACCTGGTAGGTTTGAATTTGCTGAAGTGAACCTAAACATGAAGTTTGATATTTACAGGCAGGAAGCGCAATCACTGCTGGGATTAGGCTGAAGTCGCCTGGGGCTTGGCCTCTGTCACTGCATGGAGTGACACGGTAACCCTGGAGAAAGTTTTTCCCTTTCTTCCCAGGGTGCAAGCCATGCTCCATAAGACACTTCATACTGAGGATCCATCGACTTGTATTCATTAGTTACTTCTCAGAAATTTGAAGACTCTGCTACACATCTGATGTCACAATCAAGTACAAGGCCTGCCAAGCTCACCAGTTTCCTATTAGCTCTCCCAAACCGCAGTAATTCTGAGCACATCATTTTGACACAGCAGGAAGAAGGAAATTGGATTTCTATTATGCTCCTTGCCAAAGACCATACAGACAATTCACCTCTTTGCACATGGAATCGCTGTTTGGGAGATGAATTGCATTAACACTGAGTTCACAAAGGGCATGCTGGATTACATTTCTATATTTAAATTCAAAACACCAGTAATTTAAATGACTCAAAGAAGCACAAACTTGACATTTGAAATAATTATTTAGCTCATGATATTTAAGCAATAAATCAAATGTGGCACACATGTTTGTATTTTGCCAAATTGTTTTGTTTTGTGATTTGAAATGTATGTTGCCACACCAAGAGATAGCACTGTTGTTAATGTTAGGGGACAATTAAAATGTGGTCCAAGAGTGAACTTGGAACAAAGGGACAACATTGGACTTGTTTCATGATCTTTTCTCATGCATTCTTTAAAACCTGGATCAAGTCAAACAGCAAAGCAATGCATATTTTTTAGATTAGTGTTTCGCTGAACGACGGATGTTGGCCATAACCATCTTCCTTTTCTGCAAAAAAGTGGCATTTTTACTTTCTTTATTTCTTTTTTTTTCAAGGAAGACATGAAATGATTGGTTGAGAGAATGTGCTCATAGGGCACACATATACACAACCAAACCTCACACTTAATATGTTGGAGAGGCAGTAATCCAGAACTGAAACCACAAATGTCTGTCAATTGGAATTTTTTCTTTATTTGGGCTTTGTTCAGCTCCAGTTTTTCCCATCCCAGATATTTAAAAAATCTGTAAATTAAGGTAAATTCATTAAGAATTTAATTTAACTAACATTTCTCCCCTTTGGCGTAATCCAGATTCAACCAGTACAATGATTTTAATAGGCACATTTTCCATCATGAGAATAGAAAAAGAAGAATGGAAGAGTGGTACTTCAACACTAATGAAGTTATATGCACAGAGATTCAAAACCTAGACCTATAGAAGCTGAACATTCAAGGCATTGAGTCTCAATGGACAAATATGTCAGATCTGGCTTCTTCCATGTTCATTAAAAAAATCACAGGTTCTTTCCATTCCCAGTATAAAGCAATGTATGCATTTGGGTAAAATTTAAATTTAAAAAGAACAAAAATGAAAGTATTACTCCTCCATATGCAAGATAACTTTTGGCACTGCACTAATATTTGTGCTTTGCTTGGTGTATTCTTTTTTTTCACTAATCCCAGCTCTTATTTTTCAATTTTCCTAGTAAAAATTGTCTTGATTTATCAGCCTGGTTACTCTGAGGCCAAGTCTAGTTAATTTAAAGTTAGGAAAACTTTGGATATGGAAAATATGTTTGATCACAAAATGGCACTGCATCTACATTTGAGAGCCTTTCCAACATATTAAGTGTGAGGTTTGGTTGTGTATATGTTTGCAAAACTGGAGCACAACATTGATTAAAGCCTGTTCAAAATTTTCAAAATACAGTGGTACCCTGTATAAAGGAATTAATTCATTCCAAATGAAATTTGGTTAAACAAATTTTCCTTTATACAAATTTCCCATAGGAATGCATTGAAAACAGAGTAATCCCTAATCGCAAGCATTTTTATGTTGTAGGGATTCGTCCCATAGGTGATTCTGTTAAGCAAATTTCCCCTATCTCTGGAAATTTTTATGTTTTACAGATTTTATGTTATATAAACCATTGGTTACATGAGGGTCCACTTTATTTATTATTTATTTATTTATTTATTTATTTATTTATTTATTTATTTATTTATTTTATCTTATATGCCGCCCACTACCCAAAGGTCTCTGGGTGGCTTAACATTGAAATAAACAATTAAAGCAATTAAAAAATTAAAATGCCAATGAAAAATGTAAATGATAAAAACAATTAAATACAATAAACTAAAACAATACACTAAAATTGCCATCAGGACCCACAATCAATGTTATATCTGTTAAAAAAACTTCTAGAACAGGAAGGTTTTTACCTGGCATCAGCATTGGCACCAGGCAGGTCTTACTCGGGAGGATGTTCCATAGTCTGAGGGTAGTTGCCGAAAAGACCCTATACCTACAAGCCATCCCTTTCACCTCCTCAAGGGACTGATCTTTCAGGAGGGCACCCTGGCTAAATCTGAATTGCCAGGTAGGTTCATATGGAAGGAGCCAGTCCTTCAGATGTCTTGGTCCTAAGCCATTTAGGGCTTAATACATGGGTGTCCAAACTTTTTGCAAGGAGGGCCAGATTTGGTGAAGTGAAAATGTGTGGGGGCTGACCGTTCAGCCACATTTGGCCCCTGAGCCTGACTTTGGACAATAATCTGTAACATGCAAGGAGGTGGGGAGAACGCTTCAACAATGGAACTGGGTGTGGGTAGGCAGGGCAGGTGGCTGGGGGGATGGACAGAGGCAGGGAGGGCAGGCAAACCATATGCAAGCTAATGCCTCCATCCGGTATGGGGAGGGGCCAGCTGGCGGGGATGCGTGACAGGCTGAGCCTGTGGGGAGAAGAAGCTGCGGGCCACTCAGAATTTGAAAACAGGCTGCATTTGGCCCCCAGGCCTGACTTTGGACATGCCTGGCTTAATATGTCAAAACATATACTTTGAATTGGGCTCGGGCAGCAACTGGTAGCCAGTGCAGGTTATATAGAATTGGCATGATGTGCTCCTTGGTGGCCCTGGCACTCACCACCTGCACTGCACAATTCTGAACCAGTTGTAATTGCCAGACCACCTTCAAAGGCTGCCCCTCGTAAAGTTCAGGGCATGTGTGAAATATGCACCCTTCGCAAACATTTTCTCAGAAGTTTGCTTTTCGGGAAGAAAACTGCTGCCTTTAGAATTTGGAAAAATAACATGGCATTCAGAAAATGAGGATCTTAATTATTAGGGTTCACCAAACAACGATGTAAGCATGCAGGGTTAGCCTATCTTAGGCTGCCATGGGTCTAGAAGGTACAAATTCACTCCAGAAGATTAGTCAGGCATAAGGTCTATTATTATTCATCACTGAAAGGAATGATCAAAATAATAAAATAGTCAGAGATCCTTTGTCACAGGCTTAAATCTTTCCACAGAAATAATTCAGAACCTTCACTGAACAGAATATAACATTAGCCTAAGAAAAGATAATTACATAGGATCAAACCTGGGAGCAAGGACATGACACAGTTGTCTAATAATTTATAATCAAGAATGATGAAAGTAGGCCTGATTATATCTGAATATCCTAAATCTATATGTTTTAAATAAAAGTGCTCTGAGCTTTAAGTTCAGACTTAAATATTATCCTGCCTCAGTGCTATTCTATAATCATTAAGTGTTTGATATAATGCAGCCATGTTCAGGCTAGATTACAGTAATATGGTATATATTGACTACAGGTTTATGTATATATGTGTTTGTGCAATTTGTATTAATTTGTCTCTATTGAGCAGCCGATCAAATCAGCATTCTATAACTTTCAAACTGGACTTTGAATCAGTACGAAGTTTTGCGCACCCACTTTTCTGCCTTTTGGCTTCCAAGTAAACTGCAGACCCCTTATCTTTGCAAGAAGGGGTCAGAGAAGATTTTTAGGTGAGCAGAAAACCCAGTCCTTTGGCAAGACTGGGCAAGGATTCTCAGCACCATGCATGGACAACACACAAACTACAAGTAAGTGCTGTAGAATACTTTGTCCGAGGGAAGGGGGGAAGAATTAGAGGCTACCAATAACATCCATGGGTTGGTCTACCAGTGCCACACATAACCGCGGCACACCATTTGGGAACCACTGGGTTAACACCTCTCTGTTGCTTCCCTCCTCCACTCATCTGTCTCATTTCTTTTCTGCTTTGCATTTCTGGAGAAATTTGCAGCTTGGAAAGTTCTTATTGAAAATTTGCCATATGGATTTATTGCCCATCCTGAATTCTAACCCAATTTGGTTGAATGTGGTTGGTCTTTTGCTTGTGACAGGATTCCCTAACTGGGCACAATTATATTCAGCTAAATATGACTGAAATGTTTCTTCAGACCTTCTTCCACATTGCTAAGAAGCTGCTGATGTGTGTGTGTGGTGGTGGGGGAGTTGACACGTACTGTAGTTCTATGGCCTTTCTATTCTTAAATTTACTACTTCCTCAGAAGAGCTCACACATACTGTTTTCATTTTAGTCTCTTCAGATATGTCTATAGGATTTTTTTTGGGAGGTTGTTGTTTTTGTTTTGCTTTGGGAGTTACTATTTATAAAATCCAAATCTACCCTAAGTGAGCATATGCAGGATAGCATTGGCAGCGCTTCTGTGGTGTGGATGCTTTGGCAGCCTACATAATGCAGCAAAACAAGGAGGATGAAGTAATTCTCATTCTTGAGCTTTCTTCTATTTATAATATTTAATTTGGAGAGATTACTATTATGATCATTAAATCAATTTCTGAAAGTGCTGCACTGGCAGATTGTTACAACATCAAGAAAACCGTTAGTATTTTTTTCCCACTGGGGTCTCATCCAGACCATCCAGACCTGAGTGTTATTCCATAAGTAGTAATTCCAACAATCTTAAGAGTTTCTGGATCTTCTGCTGCAGTTTATAGTTTGCTTTGTAATTTGTCTCTCTTATGTGGGCAAGATGGACTGTGTTCTAGGGAACGTATTTATTTCCAGTGCTGATTGTTCAGTAGTGGTAAATCCTTTAAGATCTTGCTTGTTTTAAAGACTGTATTCATATATATGCTTAATGGCAGACCAGATCAAAATGCACATTAGCACTAATAGTTTCTAAATTTATAGACAGGAATTTGAGATGGTGTTATTTGAATTCACTTAATTCTTGAAGTACAGTTCTTCATTTTGCAGCATGTTTGTATGCCTTTATATAACCAATCTCTGTGTTACCATTTGCATGTTGAGAATTAAGCTAGGGATGTGATGGAATTTACAGTCTACAGACCAAAGAGAAGCAGATAGCAAAATCATTTTTTTTGTGGGGGGGGGGGATGTTGTTTTGCCATTAAAATGAATTCAAAGGGAATTTAGAACATAATAACATAAGAACAGCCTTGCTTGAACAGGCCACAGCCCATCTAGTCCAGCATTCTGTCTCATACAGTGGCTCACCATTTGCTTCAAGGCATTTCCAAGCAGATGTCTTCACCTACTTATGATTGCCTGCAAATGGCATTGACAGATATGCTGTCTATCTCTCCAACCCTATGTCTCCAACCCGGAGGTTGTCCTTAGGCATCCATAATGATAGCTGTTGATACCCTTGTTCTCCATGAACTTGTCTAAACCTTTCTTAAAGCTGTCAAGGTTAACAGCTGTCACCATTTCTTCTGGCAGGGAGTTCCACAGACCAGGGATCCTCTGGGTGAAAAAGTACTTTCTCTTATTTGTTTGAGATCTAGCACCCAAAAGTTTCATGGAGTGCTTTTCCTTATCTACTTTGTCCACACCATTTATGATTTTATAAAGTTCAATCACGTCACCTCTTAGGCGCCATCGTTCAAGAGGGAAGAGGCCCAGCTGTTGCAGCCTCAGATGGTAAGGAAAGTGTTCCAGCCCCCTAATCATTCTAGTCAGGGGACTGGAAAACCTTCCTTACCATATGAGGATGACACCCCCCAAAAAAACTTTTGTTTTAGCAAATTGTATATTAATTTATGTTGTATTTTTATTTGGGAGATATTCAGTTTCTCTAATCAGAAATCTCACATCCAAGAGCACAGCTACCATGTGTAGTTTGTATCTCCATCTCAAAAATTAGTTTAGCTGCTGATGTCAAAACATACACCTCTATCCAAATTTTGAAAATTTCATGTTTCACTCCTCACCTCTATGGACATTCATTATCCACTAGCTGGATTAAGGGTTTGGAAGAGCTTGTCATTCTGAACTATCAAATTCCAGTTAGTCCTGAAAGAATTCAAAACTATGAATTTAGGGACAAATGGCTACCTCTCTTTTTATGTTTTATTCTGAATCCTCCAATTCAGTGTATTCCTTTGTTAAGTACAGTTTATCTTCTTTTTTTTCAGAGAAGGATTTTGTGAAGACAGAAGGCTATTATTTACCAAAGGGATTCTCTGTTGTTCCTGTTGCCTTTGAGAATGAAAATCATCCCAAGTAGCAGGCAATAAATAAATAAATAAATAAATAAATAAATAAATAAGAACTAACTGATTAGGAAGGGCTGGAGGAAGTATCCAAACAGGAAGTTTTGATATCTTACTATAGGCTCAGCAGCTATAATCTTGTGGCTGCCCAGCTTCTCTGTTTATTTTTATTCTCATTTTCTTTCTTCCTCTTTCTGTCCAAGTGAAGGTTATATTTTTCTATAATTACCAGAAGCAAACCTTTCCCTGGCAGTACATGCAATGATTAATCACACATTTTTATTACAGTGGTGGGTTCCCTTTCCTTTCCAGCTTTTCTATATAACCTTTAATTCCCTGTATCTTATAGAGCCGGTATGAAGTAGTTTGCAGTGGAGAGAGAAGGTGTGTGTGTGTGTGTGTGTGTGTGTGTGTGTGTGAGAGAGAGAGAGAGAGAGAGAGAGAGAGAGATCAATTAGCTGCATGTGTCGAGGGTGAAGAGAGAAGGGGAGAAGGAGAGAGATGCTTAGATCTTTTGGTGACATTTCTAAGGTCTATCTCACTCTGTTAATGTGGATGTGTAATCTCTATTAAAATGAAAAGAAGCCCATCTAAAGAACAGAAAATGATCCCTGGTATACAGAAGAGAAAACCAAATTCTTTCCTTCTTCTAAGAGCTCAAATACTCAGTGAGTCACTTGGGTCATTAAAACTGAAGACATCAGTAAAACTCTAAAATGGAAATATAGAGACAAGTGGTGATTCAGGACACTGAGCACTGCAGTCAGCATGAAGTGAGCTGCCAAGAGCTGAGGTCTGGGATGTATCTGGCAATGGATTTTTGGTTATGACTCCCAGCCATATCCTTTAAATCAAAATAAAATGTCTGTAGCCAAGATCGCCTCATTGTACAACCAAAATGGCAACTGGTGATTAGTGGGTGATTCAGGGCTCTTGCTCATGGGGCAGGGTATATTTCAAAGGAACCACAATACGTGAAAAATGCTGAATACGATCATTGCCTACAGACATGATCCTTCAGCCCCTTTTGCTTCAATTGGTCCCCAGCTGTGGACCTGAAGCCTGTGGAATCTCTTGTGGAAATTGCGATTACTGTCAGGAGTCTGGATGACAAGGCCAGGACTGCAGTCCAAAACAGTTTTCTGTTGAATCTCACCACATCCCCAAGGGTTGTGGCTTTGAATTTCAGACTAGGATAAATATCTCTAAACTTTTAAAAGAAACCTGTTCCATCTGATGGGGGAAGTCTCCATGAACTAGCACTCCCTCACTGTTCTTTAGTCTGTTGGAGAAAATATGCAGCACTGCCTTCTCTTTACCAAGAGACTGAAACAAATTTGATATTATTAAATTCAGTAATGTAATTCAACCAAATATAGTGTGATTAATCAACTAAACATTATATGGTAAATTATTATTCCTTGATCCACATCTATTCTTAATGAATTATGATGGGGTTAATACTGTGGTGAACCACAATTCCCATCATTCTCACCATTGGTTGGTTTGGCTAGCGCTGAGGAAGTTATAGTTCAGGAACTTCTGGAGAGTCACTGTTGTCTTACTTCTATGAAGCTGCCAAGTAGAAGCAACAACTCTGTCATGAGGCGGTAACCACTGCCACAAACAACAAAACATCAGCAACTGCAAATAGGAAGCGTAAAAATCATTTTTCCCAATCCACTTTAAGAACAGAAAATGCATGTTTGAACTTTTCACTGAGAAACTGAACTACATGACAGGAATTGCTGTTTTATATTTGGATCTCCCACATTACAGATAAATATTCAGCTTGTTTTGTTTCAAGCCTTTCTCCTCTGTGATTATAAGAAATATTCCCGAATACACTGTGGATGGAAGCTTCTTCTTCTTCTTCTTCTTCTTCTTCTTCTTCTTCTTCT
>JAHTLZ010000237.1:56187286-56216549 GCA_023846285.1 Phrynocephalus versicolor
CAGTATTTATAGAAGGACTTCAACTGAGATCACACTTTGCTTCAAGAAGAAAGAAGCCAGAACACCAGCCTGAAGATGACGAGTGAGACCTCGTCGAAACGTCGCCAAAACAACCAGATTTCTACACGGGAAGAAACCCGAATCCACCCTAACATGCATATATATAATTATATATATATATATATATATAATTGGCATCCTTCAGTCTTGAAAGACTATGGTATCATGCTTGGAGTAGAGATCCTAAAAACAACACCTAGTGTGACTAAATAGACCAATTCGGGAACGGCAGTCTCTACCGCACTGGGGGCAGATGTATTCTGTTTTGTGCCCGGTCCTCAAGCTTTGTTCTTTCTGTGCCTGCCTCTTTTCCTCTGCCTGTTGGACAAATGCCTCTTCAAAATTATGTAGACCATGCTGTATCTCTTGCCTCCAGACAGTGCGATCGGAGGTCAGGGTTTCCCAATTGTTGAGGTCCATTCCCAAGGCCTTCAGGTCCTTCTTACAGATATTCTTATACCGCAGCTGTGGTCTCCCTCTGGGGCGCTTTCCCTGCATTAGTTATCAACTTAGAAGATCTTTTGGGATCCGACCGTCATCCATTCTCACAATGTGTCCAAGCCAGCGTAGGCTTCGCTGTTTCAATAAAGTGTACATGCTAGGGATTCCAACTTGATTCAGGACTATGCTATTTGGAACTTTGTCTTGCCAGGTAATGTTGAATATTCGCCTAAGACAGTGCATATGGAAGGTATTAAGCTTTCTTTCCTGTCGGGCATGGATGGTCCAAACTCACTGTAATACAAAAGTGTGCTCAGTATGCAAGCTTTATAGACTTGTATCTTTGTATGTTCTGTCAGCTTCTTATTGAGCCATACTGTCTTTGTTAGTCTGGAAAACATAGTAGCTGCTTTACCTATATGTTTATTCAGCTCAGTCTCTAGTGAGAGTGTATCTGAGATAGTTGAGCCAAGATACACAAAGTCATGGACAACTTCCAGTTCTTTTTCAGAAATTGTAATGCGAGGAGGAGAGTCCACATTCTGGCCCACTATTTGTGTTTTTTTCAGGCTGATTTCTAGCCCAAAATCTTTGCAAGCTTTACTAAAATGATCCACGAGTTGCTGGAGATCTTGAGCAGAGTGAGCAGTAATGGCGGCATCATCGGCAAAGAGGAGATCCCGCAAACACTTCACCTGTACCTTAGACTTTGCTCTCAATCTAGAGAAGTTGAAGAGTTTTCCATCTGATCTGGTCCGGAGATAGATACCCTCTGTTGAACTTCCAAAAGCATACTTCAGCATGGTAGCAAAGTAGATCCCAAACAAGGTTGGCGCAAGGACACAGCCCTACTTCACTCCACTTCGGATATTGAAGGGATCTGACACCAGGCCATCAAAAACTACATCACCCTTCATATCCTCATGAAAAGACCTAATGATGTTAAGGAGCTTGGGTGGGCATCCAACCCAGAGGAGTATTTTAAAGAGTCCTACTAACCATATCAAATGCCTTCGTAAGATCTATGAAGGCTACAAAAAGTGGCTGTCCTTGTTCCCTGCATTTCTCCTGCAACTGCCTGAGGGAAAATACCATATCAGTAGTGGACCTGTTGGTTCGAAAGCCACACTGTGATTCTGGGTAGACTCCCTCTGCAAGTGGCTGGAGCTTTTCCAGTATAACACATGCAAACAGCTTCCCGACAACACTAAGGAGATACCACGATAGTTGTTACAGTCGCTCCTGTCACCTTTGTTCTTATATAGCGTAACAATATTAGTGTCCTTCATATCCTGTGGTACTCCCCCTTCTCTCCAGCAAAGGCAGAGGATTGGTGAAGTGCCAGAAGATTGGAGGAAGGCTAAGGTTGTCTTCAAGATCATAAGCTTCTCAAGTTACAAATTTTGGCTGAATATCTGTAAAAGACATCCTAACTGTTAAAGCAGTATGACAGTGGTGAATACTCCAGCACTAGAGAAATTCAAGAGGAAACTGGACAACCATCTGTCAGATCAGTTTTGATCTGGATTCCTCCACTGATTGGGGGATTGGACAATGACCTTAGAGGACCTTTCAAATTCCATGATTCTATGATTCTTGTATTTTATAATAATATACATTTTGAAAGGTTTCTTTTTATGCTCATTCTACTGAAATCATGAGCCGCATGATGGTTTCTAGGACATGCAGTTTCAATCATATATTCTCAATCTTGGCTCATCTGCAATGGCTTCCTGAGAGTTTCCATGCTCAGTTCAAAGTGATGGTTTTGACCTTAATGGTTTAGGGCCCTGATACCTGTAAGAATATCTCTCAGAGAATAGCTACCCATTTCATCTGTTCCTCTTAAACCAGATTGCTAATAGTGGCCAAACTGAGTGAGGCCAAAAAGGCAGCAACAAAGAACCAGGCCTTCTCACTGGTGGCCCCCAAACTTTGGATTAAGTTCCTAGCTGATATACACCAGGTGCCTTTCCTCCTGGCAATCAGGAAATTGTTGAAGACGGAACTATACAAAACTTCATTCAGTAACTTCTTCCCCATATGTTGTTAATTAGAGATGGGAAAGAAATGATTTTTTTCTGTTTTGTTTTTTTGTTTTTCATTTTGTTCTCTAACAAAACAAAAAACGAATTGAGCCATGAAAGAAAAACAAAATGAAATGAAATGGAATTTTTCATTTTGTTTTGTTTTGTTTTCATTTCCCCATAGGAATGCATTGAAGCAATGCATTCCTATTGGAAACCAATTAGCCCATGGTTTCCTCCAACTTGCTTTTTAAACTTCTCCCCTCCCCTAAGCCCCGCAACCAGCTGATCAGTGTTGGGGTGGGGAAAAAACCTTTTCCTCCACCCAGCACTAATCATCTGGCATGTGGGGCTGGGGAGGGGAAGTTTAAAAAGTCCTTTACGTCATCTTGATAGTGTTAAGAGTATAAATTGAATATATTTCATTTCACCTCATTAAGTGTCTAATTTGACTCAGTTGCCAATACTCTTCTTCCACAACAACCAGCAAGAATGGGTAGCTTTCTGTTACTAAGATCATTGTTCTGATTATTGAGACATATTGCCATCCAATAGGCTGCTTTGTGCTATAGTGCCTTCTAGCAACCTTCACACTTCAGCTTTCTAAGTTCTTGGTCAATCAATGAACCCGCTCCCCTCACACACTTTGTCTTTCTTGGCTGCAAAGTAAGTCTCATTAATCTTCTTTATCACTTCATTATACCGAAATTACAGTAGTAGTCCAAAACCAGCTTAAGAAGTGGAATTCAGATGCATTGGTGAGCTTTAGCTCAACCTTGGACATTGAACTAAGCACAATCAGTCTAGGGATAAATGCTCACACTCATCTGAGTTGAATGAGACACTGGCAATACCATATATTTAAATAAATTAGGCACTTACAGGTAGCAGAGCTGACTACAAATTATCTTGTTCAGAAAGTGTAATAGGGTGACATCACCTTTCCTTACATTATCAAGAGAAGCACAGTGTTTGTCATTTTATTTTAGAAATCTGAAGTGATGTTTCACTAATTCAATTTTACCCTCTCTTGACTATTAGCAAGAGCTGGAAGAGTCTTTGTTAAACAACACACCTGCAATATTCTTAAGGGCCTGAGAGCTGTTTCACATACAATAGAACCATTCTTAATGGTGCATCAATTGAATCACAGTGTGTATTCAAACTGTAGTCTTTGAAAAGCCTTGTGCTTATAATGATGTGAAAAGAGACAGGAATGTTTCATTATGTCCACTATTGGGTTAGCTTTTTCACCCAGATCAGCCACTCTCAAAGTATTTTTCTTGGTCACAGCTATAAACAGAATATAAAATATAGGCTAATTCAGGATTGTATGCTGTATAAAACCTTATAAGAACTGTGGCCCTCTTCAAATGTGCCAGCTTCCCCTCCCCACTCCCTTCCCTGCCCTGCCCCTAGCCATATGGTCCCATTGAGGGTGTCCGACCTAGATGGGATAACACACTGTACTGTAGCTATTGAACTAGGGAAAATGCATGGATCAAATGTACTGGGAGTTGTTGTTGTTGTTGTTGTTGTTGTTGTTGTTGTTGTTGATGATGATGATGATGATGATGATGATGATGATGATGATGATGATGATGATGATGATGATGATGATGATGATGATGATGATGATGATGTGGTTTAGTGGTAAATATGTCTGCCAAGATTCTCAGTCATCCAGGTGAGTTTATCTGAAAGTTGAGTCATGGCAACTGGTCTTCCTTTCTTGAGAGACTGAAACATTTCACTGCTCAGCCAAACAGCTTCATCAGTCTGAGAAAAGCTAGTTGCAAGTTCTCCATTTTATAGTTCACTTTGACTTCATGTCACCTTGGTCTGTAATAGGCTCATAAGATGAACAATGGCCTGAATAGGCTCATTAGGTGGACAATAGGCTCATTAAGTGGATAATGGCTTAAGGTGCATGAAAGTCCTATCTTGACAACCTTCCCAGCACCCTTTAAGTATAGGTCATTATCTTCATTATCTATGGCCTTGGTGGTGGAGGTAGAAAGTATTTTTGATTTGTCTGAGGATTGTTGAAATCACTGACTGATAAGTAGCAGATATACTGTGCTTGCGCCCCCCACCTCTGTTGAGAGAGAGGTGTTCAATACTCACATTAATGACTTCCCTGACCCCTCTCTCGAACCACCTATCATCTCTGTCTAATATGTGTACATCTTCATCTTCCTCAACTTCCAGATTTAGTGGTAAATGTTGATGAACAGATCCTCATCAGGATAGTCCACATAGTGAAGTCCCCCAAAGAGTCCAAATCTTACTGTAAACTGCCTTGGGTCCTTTTCCAAGAAGAAAGGTGGGGTAAAAATATTCAAAAATAAAATAATAAAAATGTGTGAGTGCTTTTTGTGTATCTATGTAAGTGCATAGGGATTATTTTGTGAGTGGGCGCACACACACAAAACAACATGGAGTGCTGAGCTGTATATATAAGTCAAAAATTCCTGCACCTTGGAATATCATTCATTCATTCATTCATTCATTTGTTCATACATGCATACATGCATACATACATACATACATACATACATACATACATACATACATACATACATACATACATACATACATACATACATACATACATACATAGTGCAACACACTCTGTGAGCAGCTTGCAATAAATTTATAATAATCCCTTAGCAGAACATAGGACTAAATGTATCCAAGGCCACCTTTTCCTGGGTGCTAGATCCCTGCAGTGTGTGGGGCTTGACAATCACTAGCAGGAGGTAGGGCAGAAGCTTGCAGAAGGACATGCCACCTTGTCAGACAGTTCTCCATTTACCTTCAATCATAAGAAATTATGATTGCTACATATAAACGGCAAGTAAAATATAATTTTTTATTAAATTCAAATGTATATTATGATGCTGCTACACTTACATGCAAAAATAATTGAAAACATGGCAGTATCTATTGTACTGCAAGATGTAATGCAGTACTATTTCACAGCAGCTTGATCATGCCAGACTAATTTGAAATCTAATTTTAAAGGCTTTTAAAAAGTTACTCTGGCCTTTTGGGATTTCCGACAAGAAACTGACACATTTGAGTGGATTGTTAAAATAAAAACGATGGAGAATTAATGCACTAGCAAGTAAACGAATACAAAACTGGCTAAAATGCAGATGAGAGAAGGCATACTCTTCAGTTGGAGTAGGTACTTATTGGATCTCACCTGAGAATTCTTAAAGTGTAAATAGATTACTTTGAGAAGAAAGAAGGTGTGTGCCACTAGTGTGATTGGATGATGATGATGATGATGATATGTGATAGATTATACAGTTATCTTGGTCTTGAAAATGACCTGCAAACAATGAATCTAACAGTTAAAACTACCAAAGCATGGGCAAAAGGATAAATACAGCCATTTAAGAGAATGAGAATGTACATATCTCTCATATAAATGTGTCAAATGGGTCAATATAACAATATAAATATGTAGAGTTAAATTAGAGCCATTGTGTTCTCCATTATGTAAACCTGTCAAATTTCAGACCGCTAGCCTCCGAGTTCTTGCACCACTAATAATTCTGCTGAAAAATTAAGCCTTCACATTTTTTTGTTTTTTGCTTTTTAATTTTTTTAGGTATAAAGCATCCCCAAGTAGTATAAATGCCCTTTCTTATTCAGGTGATCCTGTAGTGTGCAGCTTTCTGAAGGCTACACTGGCTGACTCTTCTCCTCAGAGGCACACTGGGCAATCAAGTTCCTGACCCATGGCTTCATAGCCAGGTACTCCAGCCCACAGAGATATCTAACCAGTTTCTTCTGTCAATTCACAATGCATTTCATTCACTTTCTGTCTAGATTAGGATAGATTTGTATATTTAGTTTGCAAGGCCCTGGAACCAAAGCTGACCATTCAAATAGGTTCACATTATGGAAATGTGGTTAGTAATTCTGTTTACAGATGGGCACAAAATGTATTTTTTTCCACTTCATTTTTCATTTTTCATTTCATTTCCTAATGAACTGAAAAATGAAGTGCCCTTTAAAAACCGAAATTAAACAAAATGGAAATTTTCATTTCATTCAGTTTCATTTTTTGTTTTTTATTATTTATTTTAACAAATGTCGATCTTGGCACTTGTCAAAATAAATAATAAAAATAAGCGCTGATCAGCTGGCATGCGGGGAAAGTAAAAATAAAAAAACCCACCAACCAGCATCCCTGCATGCCAGCTGGTCGGCAGGAGGGGGGAAAATAGCAGCCAGCCTCCCCATGCACCAGCTGGTTGGCTGGTGAAATTAAAAAAAAATCATTTTGTAATAAACAAAACAAAATGGGGGAGAAGAAATGAAAAATGAAACAAAATGCCATTTTGGCATTTTGTACCCATCTCTAATTCTGGTTCAAAATTGCTGCAGTAATTCACAGTTCAATTGAAATCTGGGTGAGGAAGGCAATATGATCTTTGTTTTCCCAGAAACAACCCAGAATCTTATCCACAGGAAAAGTAGGTGTTGATCATTGTGGTTTATGATGGATTTTTGTCTAATGACCTAAGCAACAAACACTCCCACTTTTGTGGTTATCAAATACCTCAGTATGACTTCTGTTTTTTAAATCATGGCTTAAGCTTATTTCCTTGTACAGTCTTCCACTATGAACATTTATTACATCATTATTCCTTTTCTTCTTACTAAGTTTAGAATGAGATTTGAAACACTCATATGCCTGTTTTTGTCATCCAGTGCTGATACACCAAAATTGCATTTGAAGTCCTGTGTCCAGAAAGGAGTACACTCTGGAATGTTTTATAGCTTATGAAAATGATGGATCTGGGAAATGCAGATTGCTAATAAAATGAAGTGAAACTTGGGGTGATCAAGTGGCAAGCCAAGGTGGAATTTTGGAGCAGCTTAATTTTTTTCCCCTTGGACCAAACAGCAATGCACAGTCCAAAAATGTGACTTAAGCATTCCGGGGATCCCAGGGAAAAGCTGTGCTAAGCTCAACTTGACAACTTGCCCACAATCACCTCTTTTAGTTTAATGGTTAAAAATGACTTGCATTTGGAAATTGAGCAGGAGAGATTTTTTTTAAAAAAAGGAAATAAATTTTAAAATAGAGCTTTACATGGGACTATTGTAAAGGAAAGAAGGAAAAGCTTTCAACAGAAAGTTTATAGGTTATCTGGAACCTGCAGGCTTTTAAAAGCAGACCCCCAATGTAACAACAACATGTAAAGTAGCAGGAAAAAACACACAGTTCTCTAATAATTGCAGCCTGCTACACCCCCTGTGTAACAGATATAATTATGTTAACAGCTTTCCTACTCAGACACCATACACTCCTATTATGAAACCAGCTTCATTTAATTAGCATCATGCAGTAAATTAGCAGTTATAAAGACTGCTGGGTACAAGGGGCTCTCCCTTTTCTCACCATCTACTTAATCCTCAGTCAATGTTGAGATTACTGTTCACTGACTCTCCATATGCAGAGAGAGAGAGAGAGAGAGAGAGAGAGAGAGAGAGAGAGTGATACCCTCTTTGGAAACTATGTGTCAGTCAGAGTATGGATTTGGAACAGTCCACCACCCATGGCCAAGGGGCAGGATTATCAATTATCCATCCTGATGGTCTGTTTGGAAAAATAAGAACATGACAATTTATGATAGATTTTAAGGAGCAAAATTGTTTCATACCTCAGTGGCCAGTCTTTCTATACAAAGGTATTAATTTGTGACATCTAGAGATTAAAGGCAGAAAGAGAAGCTATGGAAAAGTACTTTCAGAGTGTCATTGAATGGGAATTTTGATTGATTTCACTGATAATCAATTGCTGCTTGTTTTAGCATGCTGTTCAGGGCCGGTACTGTGATAAAGAAGTGGCGGATCCACAAGGGCTTGTCCCTGTGTGACGCTTCTTTGTCCACCCCGGGAGCTGTTGGAACTGGTGCGAAAGTGGGAGTCATGTGGGAACGTTGAGAGCACTGGGAACAATGCCCTTAAAGGGGTTAGCCACACTCCTCCTCATCCTCTTTCGCGCCAGATCGCACCCAGGACAGACACACGGGGAGCTGCGACTGCCGGTAAGGGAGTAACGACGGGGCTCGCGTTTCCACCGAGCCCCTGGTGATATCCCAGCAGGGCTTAAGTTTATTTAGGGCCAGAGAGAAGGGGCAAGAGGTTAGCAAACAGACAGCCTGTGTGGGTGGGGAGCCGCCATGCACCCCAACCTAAGATGGGTTGTTCCACTGCTAGCATGTGGACTCGTTATTTCGGGCCTGGGGGGGGGGACAATGTGAGCATGAATATTCATTTGTGTACATGTTGTTGTTTTACACACAACTATGCTTTTATTTCACAGCAACATGCCATTTCTATGGTTAGAACTTCCCTTTTCAACCTACTCACACATTATGGAAAAGGATAGTGACTGAGACCCAGAGCTGATGAAAGAACCTGGTCATTCTTTACATGGCTGGAGTGTCTGAAAAGCTTCAAGGGTTTTTTGTCAAACATCATATACCTATTTACTTTAATCTTACAAACACACTAAGGAATCATCCACCCAAAAGATTTGACACAAAAAATATAAGACGAGGAATATAGCCAGTGTTCCCTCTATGGGCAAGGTAGTCAAGCCGGTTGCCTCTGAGTGGCTCCAGTCATTCCTGGAGGAAGATCACATCCTGGATCCATTCCAGTCTTGGTTCAGGCCACATCATGGGATGGAGACTGCCCTGGTTGCATTGCAAGATGACCTTTTGAGGGGGCTAAAAGGGGTTGCTTTACCCTCCTGGTCCTTCTTGACTTGTCAGCTGCCTTTGATACCATTGACCACAGTATCCTCCTGGATAGGCTTTCTGAGGTGGGGATTGGGGGTCTTGTTCTCAGCTGGCTCCACTCCCTCCTTGAGGACCGTACCCAGCGACTGAGGCTGGGTGGAATGCTGTCAGCCCCTTGGTCACTCTGTTGTGGGGTGCCACATTTGGCAATAGCTTTCGAACTGCTGGTTTGGCAGGAGCTGGGGTATCAGCGGGAGCTCACTCTGCTGCGTGGCACCCAGGATTCAAAACGCTGACCTGCTGACAGTTTTCAAAGCCTTAGTCTGCTGAGTCACCACTGGTATAAAAGCATATAAGGTGCTAGCACAATCACATTAACAAAATGAATTCAATAATCAAACACTCTTATTTTCCAGGTGGAGCATAACAAAGATATAATTTACCATGCTCTTCTCCAGGGAGCATCCTGCAACTATGCAGCAACACTGGCTCTTCCGCTTGAATATGGAGATGAGCACTGCCCCTAGAGTCAGACATGACTAGCACACACATGTGTGTGGGGAACCTTTACCTTCTTTTTATGCTCCACCGGGAAAATAAGAGAATGTTTGATTATTGAATACAGTTGGTTAATGGGATTGTGCTAGCACATTATCTGCATTTATATCAGAAACTGTCTGGGAGAAAGAGGCAGTCTGGATAGCTGAGTGGTTTAGGTATGTGCAAAAAACCCAAGAAGTAGCCTCACCTAAGTACAGTAGAGTGAGTCAGGAGTTTTGGAGTGTCATAGAGAGGCTGGCAGTGGCTAATGTTTGGTGTAGTGCTAGTATATTGTTATCACCAATGAATAGGACAAATATGAATGGGGTGTTCTGCCTTATGGGCCAAGAGAACGTAGCTGGCTTTGGTTTTCATGCACCTTGACTATGTTTCATAAGCAAAGGGTGCCACTGAAATGCTACAGAACTTACTAGCTTACTGTACATAGTTGGGTAATGTTAAATCAATATCCAATAGAGTTCACTTAATGTCAAAGAAAACTGTCTGTTACTGGTTCTTATGTCCTTAGACTACAAATTTCCAAGTGGGGCTCAGGTAAAACAGCAAAGCTCTCAAAAACTATAAAATATTGAATGATAATATGCTAATCACAGTGAGTACTGGGCTCACACTGTTAATCAATTACAGAACTACTAAATATGATATTATGATAATACAATATGTTCTTTCTGTTAGCCATGCAAGAACAGTAGGTAGCAATGTACACATTTTGCATTATATTGCTTAACAGAGCCTGGAAGCCTTAATGGGACAGCAGGATCCCCAGAATTCATTAATTCCACCTAGTCCATCCTGGAAATGTAGTCTTCTTTGTGACATAAAAGTTGTTTGCTGTAGAAAACATTGCTTTACAAAGCAAAGCTAATGACGTCAGGTGGGAGTAAGATCTGCCATGACAGATAAATTCAAAATGAGTTTCCTGTTCTCAAGGAAATACCATTTTTAGCAGGAAACCTGGGAATACACAAAGTATGATTAATTGTGTGGGTTGCTCCTCTCCCAGTGGCGTGCAAACAATTCCCATTAGTGAGGAAAAGAAATACTTTCCAGCTTTGTTGTTTGAAACAAGATTCAGAGCCTTTTCAAAAAAGACAAAGGAAGAAACACCTTAATGAAAACTCCAGAGAACAGAGCAGAGATGAGAAACTAATACTAACAAGGAGTGAAATAACCAGAGCCTATCCATATAAACTCCCTTGTGTTATATTAGAATAGATAACTTCTGGATTATCGTGTTGCAGTGTCTCATTTTCAGTTCTCACTATGCCAAAACAAGTATCTCAGCTACAGGTGGAAAATGAGAGCAAATGTTTCTTTTTGCTTGGCACAGCACTAGGAAATATCCTGGGAGAGGTTTGTAGAGTTTTTCTGGGATACAAATGCACTAAATTCAAGGTCCCCCTGTGGGAAATTTGGATCAAAATATATAGTTGTTCACTCACATATCTGTCACTGTGCTTTCCTGAACATCTACAGGTTTGGTGTGAAATTGGGACCATTCATCTCATCCATGCCTTTATGCATCCTTTGAATGCAAACTTAAAATGAGGGGGGGGGACGTTAGAAGTATAATGTCCAATACAAACTCTCCATATGTACTTCTAGTAAAATGGAACTTAACAGCTTTCTGACTATGACATAACATCTGTGGCATTTTCATTGGACACTTCAATATACATCACTCCTTGGCTACTTAGTTTGTGGTGATCTAAAATATAACAGTGCCATACTATACAAATTTGAAGTATCACATTTAGAGATGTTCAGGACAAAAATCTGTCTTGTTCACTTTT
This sequence comes from Phrynocephalus versicolor, assembly GCA_023846285.1. Taxonomy (NCBI): domain Eukaryota; kingdom Metazoa; phylum Chordata; class Lepidosauria; order Squamata; family Agamidae; genus Phrynocephalus; species Phrynocephalus versicolor. The sequence continues at coordinate 56,198,942 of JAHTLZ010000237.1, forward strand.
TTTTTCCATTTGAAAATTTAAACCCTCAAATAGTTTCTGCTGGATACATAGAGAAATGTGTGAATGTCTCATTAAAAATGCATCAAGCACAATTATCAATCACCTGTACTGCCCCCATTAAACAGATACACGGAGAGGATTATATTGTGCCTGTCCACTGTATTGATGTTAACGATAAGGGAACTAACTGGGGGATAAAAAGGAAGTAACTGAGGCTGTCAATCTGATTCTGCTGCATTCTTAATTGAGTCAGCTGGATGTAGACAAATCCAGTTCAAGTTTGAATAAGCTCAGATTCACCTGAATCCAGTCCAGTTAAGGTAGGAGGTCCTCTGAATTGTTTCAGATTGATCTAATGATGGGAGAAGTAAGAGAAAATCAACCTGTCTCCAAAATGTTGCAAAACATACTATAGGTAAAACATTAGGATGGAAAGGGCAAACAGGAGAAATGGATGTTGCCTTCAGTCTCACAAGAAATGAAGTCCAGTTGCCATGACTCAACTTCCAGATGCTAGCTGTTAATTTCAGGCCCCTTGACCTGCTACTTGAGGGAACTTAAACTCAGTTTAGGAACAAATTAAATAGTTTGAACTAATTTAAATGTGCAGTATCTTCCAGGATAAAGTTTTATTTATAAGTACCAAATTCTACCATTCATCCATAGATAAAGTTTGGTGGGTGTTTCACTGTAGAGCTGTAATAAGTATAATTTTTCTTGATCATATGTCACATAAGAGACAAGGCATCTAAGTCTCATAATGCTGAAGAAAAGTAGTTACCATCATTTCCATTTTTTTAAAAAAAGTCTTTTTACCAATAAATTAAGGCTGAAGTCTTCTGATGGATAATGTATACAGTGAGTAATTAATGAAGAAATGGCAGAGGCAATATACTGTAGGTCCAAATTGTTTAGGAAGATGCCACTCAAGGTTGAAGGGATTATTGACTTACTTTGGTGATGTGGCACTATTTCTATTGTGTTTTCATGTTCAGCAGCTGCTTCTTAACATACATGACAATAAGGACTGAAAATTCAATAGGTGGGCAAATCAATAGAAAGGGAGGTTACTTTCTCTTTGGTGGTGGGATTCTCAAACTTATCTGCAAGAGAGTGACTCGAACTGATTCTAGTAAAATGCATTTTGTCCACTGTTACAAAAGTGGCTTAGGACCAGCTAACACAAGTATCAAACCGTTCAGGAAACATCTGCTCTGAAGGAAGCCTGTAATCATTAAAACTGTATTTACCACAAGATAATTAGTAGAAGAAAAATTAGCATTAGCTTAGTCAGAGAGACAATTTCTGTATAATAAGTGGCTAATAAAACTGTATATCATTAATGCATTTTGTACTCTACAATCTGCAAATGCTTAAATTATAATTTGTTGCATTAGTGCATGTAGATGCTAAAAATCCAGTCATTAACACTCCAAATGTCATTGTAAAAGGAGACTGTAATATTGTACAGTACTCCCCCATTTATTGCGGGAGTTAGCTGCCTGACCCACCCACAATAAAGGGAAATCTGTGAAATGCAGATGCCTCAGCAAACTGACCGTGGGCTGCTTCTGCTGGCATGCACTTCCAAAGAGAGGATTTAAACCCCTCCTGACACCTCAGCAAACAAAACTGGGGCTGTTCTGTTGGTATGCACTTCCAAAGAGAAGCTTTTAACCCCCTCCTAACAATTTAGCAAACAGAACGGGGCTGCTGCTGCTGGCTCATGCTGCCAAGAAGAATGCAAGGTCTGTTTGCTGAGGTGTCAGGAGGGGGTTAAAAACCTCTCTTTGGAAGCATGCAGCAGGAGCAGCCCAAGGTCTGTTTGCTGAGGTGTCGGGACTCGGCAGGGTTAAAAGCCATTATTTGGTAGTGTGCATCTCTCAGGAAAAAATCAGCAATATACTGAGACATAATATATGAACTGCGTTGTGGCAGTTTCTTTCCATTAATGGTTGCATGCTAGATGTGGCCACTTTACCTACCTCTGAGGTATCCATCTTCAAAACTGTTGGAACTCTGGATGTCAAATCCTGACGCCAAAGCCACGCATCCGTTGCTTTGTCCTTTCCTTCTTTATAACGTGATATAGTTTTCAACTTTTCCTCTGCTTTACTCCAAGAAAGGGCTAACAATACTTCAAATTCTCGCTCAACTAACAAATAACATTAATCTCAGATTCTCATTTTTCTAGTCTTGATCAAGATAAACAGTTAAATAATTCATACCTTTAGTCTAACCAATTCACTGAGCCCTTTATTGCATTCCTATGGACAAATAAATCATAACTGCAATTGCTGTGGGATGAGGAAGGTCATAAGATGCTATTGCATTTATGAATGCAGGTTCTGAAATATTGGTGGGTGTTTTTTAAAGCACCCACTGTTATATAGGCTTTGACAGTGATCTAAAGCTCTGCAGGGTTCTACTTTGTATGAAGTGCCTCCAGTAGACAAGAGGTAAATGTATGGAGGACGTTTACCAGCATGCTAAGAATGTGTGTGTTGTTGCTAATGAAAATGCAGTCTAACTCTTTGCAAGAACGTATCTGTTGACGACATGTGCATTGCTATGATTGCATGCTAGAAAGAACAGGCACAAAGAACATCTCTATACTGAGAAGCTGCTTGTCAACTGTTTTTAAAAGTAAACCTTAATTCCACTTAGGTGGCTAATTATTTGCCTTATTCAATTATCATTGAAGCTCGTGGAGCCTGCATGCATTCAGAGGAGTGGTACAGTTCTGCCTCTGTTGGTGTTTGCACCATGTGAATTTTTCTTTACCATTTTTAAAGCTTCTGGAACACATGGAAAGGCTATGTGGACCAAGTAGCCTCTCTCCCTTCAGGGGGCTGCTCTCACTGAGTGGCTAACATAGGTCCCACATCAAACATGTTTTGACGATGACCATATAGGATTGGTATGTTTCTGAGGAGATGTTGTTAGAAGCCAAAAGCATGTCAATGTTCTAAAATGTCTTTCAGGCAGAGCTGCGTTGACCTGCAAACAACACTCATATTTTCCTCCATATGACAAATGACAAAGTAAGCTAGCTAGCAACTTAAAAAGCACGTATAAAACTCAGACACTTTTCAACACTTAAAGAATGTCCACTTCTAACAATGTATTATCTCTATTGTATAGAACAGCCTTTATTTGTATAGATGAAGTTTTTAGTCTTTGTAGTTGTGTCTCTCCTGCAACTGTCTGGCTGCTTCTTATGAAAGTTTTGTACTATCATTAGAATGTTTCATTAATCATTAATAATTGTGTATCAAACAGTGTAATTAATGCCGCCCTCAACTTTAAAGTATACCTGGGTGATAATAAGGTGCTGATTGACCTGACTGCAGATTTGTTGGAATTTATTGTGGTTTTTTTCCAAGTTAGATCAATATGAAGAATATTTTGTGGACTGCTCAGTTATTCATACTCGTTCAAAATGAAACAAGTACTAAGATGAAACAGGCCTGAAATACTTTTGTCTACTAGCTAATAGAATTCCAGAAACAATATTTTCCCTGTATCCTCGAAGGCTGTACCCCAGAGTACAGAGGGAACTCCTAGTTCCCAGAGCTCCTTGCCTTCTGAAGATGCCGGCCACAGAGTCTAGTGAAACATCAGGAAGAAAAACTTCCAGAACATGGCCAAATAGCCCAAAAAACCTCACAACAATAAATTTTCCCTGTTGTGTATTTCATTGGTGGTTGAGATTTCATTATAAAAATATACACTATCCATAATCATTATCTCCTTCTCCTCCTTATCATCTCATGCTATTTTTATGAAGAACACAAATTGAGTATATTCCAAGTATGTCAGATATAAAAATTTTTCCTCCTTCACTCTTTTGTGCTAGGAATAGGCTGCAGATTATACAACTGAATCATAAACTATTGTTTTCAGAGGTCTGCAGGGATTTGCTTATGATATGGCAAAAGTTGCTATGTTCTCAGCCAATTATTGAGATCCTACAGAATTGCTTTAGGGGGTTAGCAATGTCCAGTGGTAGAATATGAATTACATTAGACTGAACACAACTCCCATTGATGTATCACTTGTCGCCTTCCTATTCCATCTATATCCATTTACTACCTTACTCTTGTCAATGGCAACACTACTAAGCCAATTTATTATCCACTTTAGCATGTTACCACCATTATCACACTAATTCCATAGCAGCATTGTTACAGTGTGCCATGTCGGTATGTGCCCTAGTGTCAAAACCATCCATGAAAGACAACCTAGGGAAGCCACCTGCTTCTTTATTTCTTTGATAGTCTTTGTCATTTCTTTAAACACAAGCAGCATATTAACCGGACGTGGTTTTGGCTACCCTATCATTCCAAGGTTTTTGCATTTTACCTCTGTTTGGCCAATTTACTTTCATCTGATACAAAGGTATTTCGTATTATGGTTTTTCTTCCCTCTTACTTCCTCTGCTCCACCCCTTATGGATCAGATACTTATTCATCTATATATATATGTTCTTTATATTGCCAAATTTCTTTTAAAAATATTTGGGGTTTATTTTTGAAAGCCATACTTGGAAATATGCAGTGCATACTATTCTTTAGCAATAAATCATGATTCAGGGGGGATGGCTAAAGTCTAAAGAGCTGCTCTGACTTGTGGCTATAGGCTTCTGAATACAGAGAGTGCCTATTTTATTGTGCAACCCATTTTCAGGACAATGTGAAGAGAAATAATTCACACTATGTAACACCTCTCTTGGAAAGGGGTTAGTCATCCTTCCCATGGGAACTAGGGCAAAGTCCTTCATCTGCCCAGAGCAGACAAAATATGAGTAGACAACTACTGCTAGAATGGATGGACAGGTGAATTTCTAGGCTTAAAATCTGGCCATACATAAAGATGTTACCTTTTTGGGTTTAAAGACCCAGGATCCAAAATATTCAACTAGCTGTAATCTGTTAAAAGATATCATACTCCTGTCTCTACCTGACATATAGCTTCTCTCTCCTCATGGTATAGCAATGCTTCATTCCATCCTTCCAGAACTGATCTCAGAGACTCACCAGTTAAGGAGGCTGGGTAGATGTTTGGGAATACAGTTTCTCCTTTGAGGCTTTCCCCTTCCTTAGTGGTTTGGTACTAGATGGCCTTGTTGGCAATCTAGCTCATTTTTTAAAAAAATATTGCCAAAGTGTGGGTACCGGGAAGAGTGGACTTCTCACAGGTTATGATTGCAGTGACATTCAGTTACTTATATTTTGGCATTTAGAGAACAACTGTGATTGGCAAATCTATTTCCAATTTCCCCTTTTACATACATGGGGCAGTTATCCTGAACTATTTCACAAAAAGAGGGATGATAAATTATGAAAGGGTTACCATATTTTTTAAAAAGGGTTAAGGAAATATGGCATCAATCATGTGAAAAGCTGCATTTCAGAGCCCAAGATGTTGCACATCCGCTAGTGGGAATAGCAGAATCCTGAGATGGCACAATCACAGCACATGTCTTCCAAAATCTACTGGCACGAGAAATTAAACCCAAGCATGGGATTTGAACTTGGAACCTCTACATGTAGAAATGGTACAGAAATGACAGCTGGGCCTAAATGCTTTCACTCGGGGGCTTGTTTAATGAAGCTGTGGATAAAGAAATACTGTAATAAATGAGAGACATTTGCTACCACAACATGTGACATCGGGCTGGAGCATGATACCCTACTGGTATTTTAGCTGCTTACAATCTAATTTCAATTACCAGTAGCTTTGGCTTCGTTTATGGGGTGAGGCACAGGGAGGAAGAGAAACAAGAGAAGATTTGCTTATATGTATCCTTCTCTGACTATTTCAGACAGAAAAAGTAGCAACGGAAACTTGCCTGCTACAATGAAGTTTACAATCCGAAGCACTTGTATGTGATAGCTTTATTAGACCACTAAAACACCACAAGCAGAAAGAAGCTAGCTCTTGACTCTGGAGGAAACTTACAGTATATACTTGAGTATAAGCTGACCCAATTATAAGTCGAGGCCCCTAATTTAACCCCCCAAAACTGGGGAAAAGTATTGACTCAAGTATAAGTCTAGGGTGGGAAATGCAGCAAGGCCTGGCAGCTCCTCCTTTGTGAGCTGGGAGAGTGGTGTGTGATGTTTAAAATGACTTTTAGCCACTGATGCAACTGCTTGGGTCAATGGCTAAAAGTCATTTTAAACATTGTGCGATGCTCTCCTGTGATGCAGAGGGGGGTCATGAGAAGTGACACACAATGTTTAAAATGACTTTTAGCCACTGACCCAAGCACTTGCCTCAGTGGCTAAAAGTATTGACCTGAATATAAGTCGAGGTCTCCCTTTTTTCAGGCCAAAATTAGGGCTGAAAAACTAGGCTTATATTTGAGTATATCTGGCTGAGAATTATAGAACTGGGATGGTACTGAAGAATAATGCTTCCATGTTGTGTAGAAGTCCAAATGTGACAGCCTTTCGATAGAGGTTTTGTCTTACTTTGATCAACACAGGTGCCTTTAGCTGCACAGACAGATTCAGTGGATAAAAGGATTGTGTTTAATATGTTGTCACATTCTGCTTCTTGCACTCATCCACTCACACTGAAGCCATGTAACTCAGCAGCTCTTACTTCTCTGTAGCAATTGCAAATGTGTTTCTATGGCTAAGATAAAAAAGATATTTCTCAGCAAATAAAAAAAAAATTAATTTTTCAGTTTATTTGCATCAAAAACTCTCCAGCTTCTACGTACCGTATATACTTGAGTATAAGTCGACCCGAGTATAAGTCGAGGCCCCCAATTTAGGTTCTCTGGTGGCAATTTTAGTGTAATTATTTTAGTGTAAGGTTTTTATTATTGTTTTAATTATTTATTGATATTTGATGTTTTAACTGTTTTAATTCTTTGTTGTGTGCCGCCCAGAGACCTTTGGGTAGTGGGCGGCATATACGTTGTACAAATAAATAAATAAATAAATAAATTTAACCCACCCCCCCAAAAAAAAACTGGGGAAACATATTGACTCGAGTATAAGTCTAGGGTGGGAAATGCAGCAGGGCCTGGCAGCTCTTCCTTTGTGAACTGGGGGAGTGGTGTGTGATGTTTAAATTTAGCCACTGATGCAAGTGCTTGGGTCAGTGGCTAAAAGTCATTTTAAACATTGTGTGCTCCTCCCTTGTGATGCAGAGGGGAGTCATGAGAAGCGGCATGCAATGTTTAAAATGATTTTTAGCCACAGTTGACTTGCCTCAGTGGCTAAAAGTATTGACCCGAATATAAGCTGAGAGCCCCTTTTTTCAGGTCAAAATTAGGGCTGAAAAACTAGGTTTATATTCCAGTATTTACAGTACATGTGATGGTTAGGCTTCCTTTACATACCCACGTACAATTATTCAACCACTTCTCATATTTTCCTATTCCTAGTATGTTGATTGATGTTATTGAAATTTAAAATGAACAGAAAAATAGCGAGTACACTGATGAATGGTTTATCTTAATATGCCAGTGTTATATTGTCCAGATTTCTCAGCAGGTTGCCAGAGATAGGGTGAAGTAATGGGAAATTATGTTCTACAAAGAGCCAAAAATGACTTAGTTTTCCTCTAAAGGATCTTACAGTGACCAATTACAACACAACACAATAGTGGTAAGCTATTACTCTACTTCTGAAATAGTTTATCACTCAAATTTCAAGTGGGAAATAACTGGATGGTAAAGGAGCATTCTCTAAATGAAAATGTACCATCTTTTGAAAGACTGAGCTAGAGAGATTCAGATTTTTCTATATGCTTAAAAGAGGCATATTAAACCTGAGTTGAGTTTCCAACCTGGTTTAGATTTCAATAAACTGATGATGTACGGTCATGTGCAAATAAAGATATGGCCATAAAGAGAGCATAAAAGCATAATTACCTCAGAGGAGAGGGTCAGGGGCCAAGTAAGTATTTTTAAGGGTTGGGGTACTAGCCAATCCTTAAATTAGCATTATATTCAAAGGAGATCCCAGCTGTACTGAAACCTCACAGGTCATGAATATTTTACACAGACTGAAGAACTAGAAGTCTACCCATTGAAGGTTTACTTTTTGCTTTCTGCATGTTAGTGCTCAGATCAGATAAATTTGATAAACCAGAGTTGCGGGACTGAACATTAAACAATATAAATTTTTTGACAATGCATTTCCCTTCATATTTTCCCTGTTGCTGGATTTTGTGTTACCGTAATGATGGTGATTTGGCAGATTGGTGTATGGAGTGAGCCAAAACTGACAACATACTCTGCACTGAAAGGGAATCCTTTCATTGGTCTACTCATACAAATTGCTCCTTGGCTCATAATGCTCATTTTATCCAGCTACTCTACAGCCCTGTAAAAGGAGACAAAGAGAGAAAAAAACCCATCAGTTGGTCTGCTTGACCAGCTGCCAAGAAGCCCTTCTCTTGGGCTTCATCAACATCTAGACACAGTGGGAAGGAAAGAGAGTGAAACACTTTTCTATTGATTGGCTTGGATCTTATGGTTAGCTAATGCAGTGAAATCATAAAGATGGTTAAACTCAGGGAAGCTGAGGAGAAACCCACATCTGGCCATTAAACTTACTCTCAGCCTTCATCTTGTCTCAGTAGATTGTGCGGAGTAGAGAGGAGGTAAACCATGTAGACTGTTTTGAGCAAAGTGGAGTAACGGTGGAGTAGAAATGTAAAGCATTAAGTGAGTGAGTACTGCAAGTAATGTAAAGTACTACAAACCAGGGTCTACCACCACACCCATGGCAAGTGACAACTCTTTATCTTTCCTAAACTGGATTCTGCCATCTGCTTCTCACTGCTTTCTAAGGATTTATTATTATCCAGTCACTCAACAAATCAAGGAGGCAAGGAATCCTTCCCAGGACTAACTTTATCATTAGAAACATGGTGTGGTCACCTCAGGCTGCAGATTCTGGCTGTACTCAATGAGTGGGAAGCTGCTCATTATAGTCTTGCTACATTTTAATCCAGGGGGTAAGAAGTAAGAAGTAAGAGCTGTTTATGAGCTTTTCTGCCTCATATGCTGAAATAGGTTTGCTTGCTTTGTGTTTTGTGCAGTTTGATTTCGATATATTGGGTGATTTTGTCCATCTCACTGCCTTAGGTAGTATACTGTTTTGCTTCTTTGTGGTCTTTCTGCAGGGATTCTCTTACACATTTGTAGCTAGCTTTTTTTTAAAAAAACTGATTGGTAAATGAATCCATTGTGTTAATGGTATGTGAACTGGGGCTTTTTAAAAAGAAAAATAAAAAACCTGGTATAGCCATTTGTAATTTTTATGAGTTAATAAAATAAAATAAAATAAAATAAAATAAATATGATTCATAAAAAGAGAGTGTGCACTGTGCTTCAAGGAGAAAACAAGTAGAATCCTAATATAAAATGTACCCAAATGACTGCCACAAAGTAGCTGAAAAAGAATAATTATCTTTAGGTTCGAGGAAATATGATTGCAATTACTCTTTACCTAGGTGCATAGGAAGCTCAACGTTTATGAAATAAAAGGTTGGCAGGCTTGACCAAACAAGAGCTCAGAAATCAGGTTTTTGCAATGACTACTGTAAGCCCCTGAACATAAGACCTTTAACATAAAATTCCAGGGGAAGAAATAATGAGATATTTATGATGAGATTTAGGGATAATGCAGCAAAATTGCCATTAAATAGTAGGCTACATCTAGCTATGCTCCTAGTTTCAATAAGCTAGTTTTAATCCAGGGCCTTGGATTGTCAAAACTGATCCATTCCAGACACATTTTTTCCCAGACTCCCCCACTCCCAAAAGTTTCTCCTCTCCAGAGACAGCCATGCAAGCAAAATATTGCCCACACCTTGAGAATGTTAGAAATCTCCTGCTGGATGAGATTTAAGGTTTCCCCAATATGTCACATGACTGAAAAGAGCCTGTGCTCATTTACTTTTATTGTTCAGTAAAAGAAACAGGGTAGAACTCATGGTTTAAGTTAAAAAAAATGATAAGAATTGATGGTAGAACCTAATTTCACAATTTGGTCTTTTCTGTCGTCACAGAACTCTTGAATTCCAGGCCTTCATGTCTTGCTCTCCAGAAACAAAAAAATGGGGAAATGAAAGCTGTTATACTTTTGGCAAGTCATGAGAAGAATGTTGGAAGTAGTAGTAAAAGAAATAGAACAAATATGAAATGGATTGACTTCCCAAAGGAATCCACAGCCTTGAGTTTCACATGTGCTGAGTAGGGCTAACAATATGGGAGTTGTAGTACAGTGGGGTAAATCAGCCAAAAATCTAACTACAGTGATACCTTCATTTACGAGCATAAATTGTTCTGGAAACATGCTTGTAAATCAAAACAGTCTTATATCAAAGCAAATTTCCCCATAAGAAATAATGGAAACTCAGAAGATTCATTCTGGGGCCCCATAGACCACATACTGTACACTAGACATGGGCACGGAGAGGCGAAATTCTCGTTTCCGTTTTTGGTTATCGTTATCGTTACGTAACGGGTAACGGTAACGAGAATTACTCCGCTCCAGCTCGAACGCAACCCGATAAAGATAAATTGGGTCTGATTTTTCGTTGTCGTTCATGGCATCGCGGCGATCACACGATGCCAAGCAGAAGAGAAAAAAAGTTTTAAAAATTAAAAAAAAACCTGATTCCCAGCCATAAAAGCAGGCGGAAATATGCCTGCCTCAATGAGGGCACCTACCAGAGAGGGGTGGTTTCTGGGGGGGGGTCCCCGGCCTTCCCCCCTCTCCTGTCCTGGGCTGTTGGTACCAGGCTGGGGGGGCATTCTCGTTGTCTCCATTTGCCATGCAGTGGGGGGGATCCAAAATGGCGACCGCAATATTTATTTTTAAATCGTGGTCCAAAAACCCACCAAAGCAGCACAGAAACATTTGAAAATTAGGTATTTGAATGCCTGAATTTTTATAGTAGCAACAGTGGGTTTTTCTTGCAATAAAACGTCTCCATTGATTTTTTTTTTTTTTTTACACCTGCGCAATGATGGGCTGGCCATCGGATGGGACCATGCAATTTTTTGACCCATTCCACCAATCGCATGGCCAGGTTTTGACTGAGACTTCTGGATGTGCCAGAGGGCATAAAAAGCCCACCAACCCTAACCCTAACCCTAACCCTAACCCTAACCCTAACCCTAACCCTAACCCATACGCCAGTACACTGTCCTTTTTAGTGGGTCAGAGGCACCCAGAGGTGCAGCCCACTAACCCACCCTAACCGTAACCATAACCCTAAGCCTAGCCCTTACCCTAACCCCAACCGTAACCCAGATTCGTACGCAAGTACGAATCTTAGTGGGTCAGAGTAGAGGCACCCAGAGAGGTGCCTCCAACTTCAGAGCCCACTACCCCTCCCCTAACCCTAACCTGTACGCCAGTACACAAGTACGCTTCCCTTCTTAGTGAGTCAGAGGCACCCACACCCAGAGAGGTGCCTCTGCCACTTACCCCCCAACCCTAACATAATGTAATGTATGGTACGCGGCGGCTATGCGTTACGCTTCACTTCCCTTCTTAGTGGGTCAGAGCCCACTTACCTCAACCCCAACCCAAACCCCAACCCAAACGACAAACGACAAATGACAAACGGAAACGACAAATTTTTGAAAATTTCCGCGACAAACGGAAATGACCCGAAATGGGCCCGTCCCGACAAACGACAACTCGAAACGTCATTTTTTCTGGTTGTGCCCATCTCTACTGTACACACAAAATGCTAAAACTCTCTAAAGAAATTGGCTAGAAGTCAACACCCACGCCATGGTTTAGGTGCTTGACTCCGGAATCTGCTCTTCTTGGGACTAACAACTGGATTTTGTTCTGTGTTTTTAATGTGACAATAATAAAATTCATTTTGTAGCCATGTGCCCCATTGCTAGAAGAAATAGTTTGAAAAATAAGAAATGATGTTGGAAACAATTTGAAGAAAAATATAAAGAAAAATAAAACAAACCCCTAACCTGCACCCCCCCTTCAAAAACATTCCTGGCTGGTGCAAGGGAGATCATCCTTCCTCTCTCCTCCCTCTGCTTTGGAGGCTTGCCTGGGATGGAACATACCCACAATCCAGCAGGGGGCTACAGAGCCACCAGTGGCTCACTTGTGATCATGTAACCTGTTCCATTTACTTATATTGCAAGACACTGCTTGTTGATCAAGGCAAAATTTGGAAGAAATGTTTGTCTTGCAAAACGCTTTTAAACCAAGCTACTCTTAAACCATGGTATTACTGTACTGTATTTCATAAGGGGTGGTCTATCTGAGGTAGACTTGTAAATCAAAATATTAATCAACTTTGTGAGACTCTATCTGGAGTTTCTTCCACTGTTTTACTTTTTTAACCAACAGTTTTTCCACATACTCTGCCCATTAGTAACAGCAGCTGCAGCAACAGCAAGACACTTTGCTGCCTGAAGCGAAACAACTGTATATCAGGAATTTCAGTCAGATAACATGGAATAGCAATTCAGTGTGCCAAACTCCTTACCGAAATTGATGAGGATCAAGAGTCATAGCATGCCTGTGCCAGAACAACCTAATGGTCTTGATGAGCTAACAGATGGTGTCGGCATAATCCAACAGTGACCTGTCAGGAAAGAATCCCATTGACACATTTTTGGTTTGCTTGTTTCTATTTCAAAAACAGTTGGGATTTGTTTCAGATAAGCTTTCCAAATTTTGTATGGAGGACAAAGAAGTGAGGAAGAAATTTAGTGTACTGGGTGCATTACATTATCCTAAATCTGAAGGTTGCTGTTCTTTCTCTTCCTACTTTCTCTTCCTACTTCCCATGTTTTCCTTCACCTTCTTGTGGTCTCTTGCTGAGGGTTTCCCCCTTTTTTCTTGTGTTGCCTTCTATGATTTGTTTTTTTCCTCTTCTTTTGCTTTGTATTGTAGATTTTAATCCTGTTTAATCCTGTTGTAAACTGCCCAGAGTTCCTGCTGGAAGATGGGCGGTATAGAAATAAAACAAATAAATAAATAATAAATAAATACTGTAGAATGATACTGTTGTCATTGTTTTCTGCCTTCTTAACTAGAATATAATTTATAGAAAACATCAATAGGTAATGAGGTTTATCCCAGTTTATATTTGAGTAACTTTGCATACAACAACAACAGGGAGCAAGACATAATTAGCAACCTTCCCAATAATTTCAGGTTGCAAGTGTATAAATCTGCTCTGGACCTTATCCTACCCACTCTCTGTCAATCCGTGTTGGCTTTTAAGACACTTTGATCTGTATTTGCTTTGACACATCTTTGTTGAGATGGTTCTTATACATGAGGACAGATCCAGGTAAATAGGTAGAGGTTGAACAGGTGTCTTACCTGCACTGGTTGTACTTCTTTAGGGATGAGGCAAAGAACCCATGAATGGGCCCTGATCATAGCAGCTGTGTGCTTTCTGCTTCTTCGTAGGAAGCAGGGCCAGAAAGTGACATATGTGATGAAACTGAATGGTTTATGTTGTGCTTTCTCAGACTCCTCCACTGACTGTTCCAGAAGGCATTTTATCTATACAAGAAAGAAGATTTATTTTCCTTTCCTGGATGTTTTGATTGGATAGCATCATGTTGGGGGAAAATAAGAATTTAAGTCTTGCCATGCTCTAGTTAATTCTCTTGGTGTCATTTAGACTGGTTTTGGACTGCTGGTCATGATGAAGGTTTTAGGATAGCATGACTTAGAAGCTCACCCATTATTACTTGGGAAATAGTTACAAGTTTAGGCAGAAATGGCCAGCTTTTATTATTTTATGGGAAAAGCTCACATGTAAACTCACTTAAATATCTGAATCTGCTTTCTGCTGGTATCCAGGAGTTAAAACAAATATCAGGAAGAACAGTGCTGCAGTAAAAGAAAGTTCACTTTTGTGTGTGAGGTGGTTTTAAAGCTGTGGTGTCACAAAGAGTTGGTCACGACTGTAATGACACAACACACACACACGTTTCTAGTTTCCCAACCAGCACCAAATTCCTTATTGTGCTAACTTTTAAAAGTTTTAATGGTTTAGGACCTTGTTACTTTGCTGAGTACCTCTCCTTCAAAATATCTACCTGCCCCACCCACACCTTTTATATTGAGATGCTGCAAATGGCCACCCTGATGGAGGACAGGATATCAGAAACTAGAAACAGGGCCTTCTTTGTGGTGGCTGCCTCACTTTGGAACTCCCTCCCACAAGAGGTAAAATTGGCCCCTTCCCTCCTGGGTTTCAGGAGGCAACTGAATACCTTATTGTTTTTCCAAATCTTTCAATAGTTTGCTCCCAATCAAGTAATTCTGTGTACCCTTTCTACCTCCAACCTCCCATTAATTTTCCTTTTTATCTTGTGTGGTTCCTGTGGCATGTCTGGAGCCCCTTCTTTTCACAATTGTTTTATTGTATTTATCATTATTGTTTGTGACCATGTTACCCTTCTGTTAGTCAGCCAGAGTAGTAGCCCAGCTGCTACTTGGATGGGATAGAAAAGTTAATAAATACATTATCAGGGATCCTGTGACCAGTTACTCAAATTCTCCTCATGCCCTTTTCTACAATCAGATAGTGGAGAAACTGTTCTGGCTACCTTCCAGACCTTTGCCTGTCTCACTGTTGGGATAGTATGAGACCCACTCCTATGATGTCAGAAGAATCAACTCACTGGCTTCAGGTCCTGGCACTGAATCTCAGGGTATGGGATACTGCTGACATTGCAACTCAAGCTTCCGTCTACAATTTGTCTATAATAAATTGTGACCTGTCCAGTGTGGGCAGATCTCTCTCTCTACTGCTGTCAAGAGATGTCCAGGAAGTGAGCAGTTCCTCTCACATAACCCACAGAAGTCTTTAGATGCTTGCAATATAACTGTATCAACATTAATAATTTGCACCTCCAAGAGTTCTCTTGTAATCCATAATCTCAAGGGTAGAGGAGGAGAGGAAGATATATGAAGCTAAAAATAATCCCTTGTATTGGTAGCTACTAGCTAGTCTTCAGATTCAGGGTCCAATCTCTTATGTGGAATTTATTCAGTTGATTTTGCACCCCTCATTTCAACAACCGAAACAATATTTTAGTCAGTACTTCAACACTTTTTCATACACATGGAATTATTTTCTGTATATTTGATTCCCAATCTTAAGAAATATTCATAAGGAATAAATTAAACCACAGAAATAATTCTGCAATAGCTCTAGTTTGTTGACATGTAAAGGAGGTATTTCATTCACATCTTAATTACAAACAGTTTACACAGAAGTAAGATGTATTTATTTACACATAATGTGTTTAGGATTGGAATGCCTTTCCTTAGAAAAAAAATCTGTTAATCCATATTGAGACCTTAAAATAGGCAATGAAAGGTGACTCTTAATGCCATGAAGAAGTGGATGATCAACCTAATTAGTCACCTCATCATACTGGAAGGGTATTTGCGTTCAGACTTTGACTCTTTTTCTTTTCTTTTCTTTTCTTTCTTTTTTTTCAAAGGGGGAAAATTAAATGGAATAAGATTAAATGGTTCATTTAAATTATAATAAGAGAAAGGTTGAAGACAGGAAGCTCACACATAATGCTAACATATTAAACAGGACAAAGCAAAAATGAATGGGTAAAATATGAGCTACACTGGCAGTATATATTACCACTGACCTTTTTAGTCACCCGAATATGTAGAATGGATAGTTAGGTGTGGCCACAGAGCTATAGGTGGCTTCCTAGCAGAATACCTCTGTTACCTTGAGGGTTTTATTTAAACAGAAATGGAAGTAATAAATCAAACTAATAAGAAAGGTTTTGTTAGCTGAAGTACTATTAAACTAGAAATCAGAGCTGAGGAACCTATATCCTCTTCTATGTTTTCAAACTTTAAGTCCCATCAGTCACAGCTAGCATGCCTGATGCTTGGTGTTGGAAGTTGGAGGCTAGCAGTATACGGAGGGAGATGGGTTCCACAGCCCTATTAATTGTTTTTTTAAAAAAATATAGTCTTCAATTCCATCTTATTTTAGAAAGTAAAGGTCTATGTATAAGTAACAATCAACAGTGATAAAATTTCCTCCCTACCCCCACTCTGTAATTTTCGCCTTTCTCACTGAAGAAAGATGAATTCTTTTCCCCACTCATCTCTCATTTTTGAGATAAAGGCAGCAATTCAGGGCTGGACTACACAGATGGGTTGTTCTGGACTGAATTGGAGTTTTCAATAGCATGCCCTGGCAACGTCTGCCATTGAAATCATTCTCACCATTCACTTGAGCTGGTATGTTGCAAGAGTTATTCCCATGCTAGAAATCCCTGTAATTCTCACCCTTGCATCTTCTCCCTATGGGTAGAAGAGTGCAAATATTCCAAGTCCCCTTCCAGCCTACTTATGTTCCAGGAAAGGGAAGAAGAAGGGAAGCAGGAAGAATGAAGGGGGAGTAGACTCAACAACTCATTCATCAAGCCTTTTGGTGCTTCAGCTTTGGTATACTGCAAAAGGGAAGATGAAGACCTGTGTCAACAGAACTGAGATAACCATAGCTACAGAAACCATTACAGAAAACAAACCAAAGCAATGAAGGCTAAACCACCAAACAATATTAGCAGCCATGCTGACCATTAAAAATACCCACATAATTCCCACAGAAACCCATATTCCCCCAGACATCTGTAAAGAGCATCTGAGATGGTGTCACCTCTTGACAATCTAGGACTTTTTCACCTACCTAGAAGTCTCTCTTATTACCGGTACCTTTGCTTTGCTCCAAAATCAAGTAGGGTAAGATGTGTTCATTATGGTATTGGATTATTTAGTTCCAAGCCAGTGACATGAGCTGTGAATGCCACTCTTTCCACTGCTTTCTGCTTCAGCAACAAGTTCTGTCTTACTAATTTATAATATGCATTCTCACCCTTCCTCCAAATAAACTCAAAATGGCATTCATTTTTCTCTTTCCTCCATTTTTGCCTTGTACAATAAACCAGGCTGAGAGAGAATGACTGAGCCAAGATCATCCAGTGAGCTTTGTGATTTCATACAGTAGGTACTAAATACATATGGGTGGCTAGTATGGGGAATCAGGATGCTGGACAAAACTAGAGGAACTTTGATCTGCTGAACTCTCAGGCATCTTTAGAGTTCAGCTTTAGTTCCTGAACAGACTGCTCTGTGTTTGAGGGACAGTATACCCTTGCACGTTGCTTCTGTGCCAAGAATGTGTGCTGTTAGACATTGACAATTACATTGAGAGACAAGGGTCGGCAAACTGGTGGGTAGTTATCATGTCTGAAGTACTGCAGAAAATACATGAATATGTGGCCTTTCCACTATTCTGGGGATGCAGCTCACATAAAACCTCAGTATGTTTATACTGACAGAGCCTCTTGAGTACAATTGTGTGTTATTCAAAATATTTTTGCCATGCCTTTCTCCTTAAAACAAGATCCCAAGTGGCTTACATGATTAAAAGACAATATTTAAAAGTGAAAAACAGTAACTATATTAATATTTAAAAGAATCAAACAAATACAACAGTATTATAAAATAGTATATTACAGTATACTATTATACTGTGTGTGTGTGTGTGTGTGTGTGTGTGTGTGTGTGTGTGTGTGTGT
>JAHTLZ010000237.1:56239728-56259520 GCA_023846285.1 Phrynocephalus versicolor
AACAAACAAACAAACAAACAAACAAACAAACAAACAAACAAACAAACTCCCCCAGAGCCCCTTGAGCTGTGTATTTGGCTCCCTGACCCACCAATCCAGTAGTCTCTAGGTCCCTCTCATAGTTTCCTAAGTGCTTCTGATTAACAGGAACAGACTGTTGGGGATGAGGAGAGAGAAAATGAGCAAATGAACCAAACAAAGCAAAAATAGCTAAAAACATTTTTTGGCTCAATTTGTTTTGATTCATCACGTTTAACAAACCTGGACTGACCCAAACCAACAAACCAATAATTTTTAATGAATTTCTTGGTTCATTTTTTTGCTTCATGGCCCTCTCTAATCTGGAACTATTTCTTTTGGCTGTGGATCTTCTGCCTTGGGCAATAAAGATACTCAAGATTTTGTTTCTGACTCATTTTGTGCTAAAGAGTAATTTGCATGACATCGTGTTTCCCCCCTGCAAGCAACTAATGAACTGACATAAAGTTGGTGAATGGAACTCAAGGGTGTCTATTTTGTAGCATATCGTTTGGTCTGTGTTGTTATTACAATTGTAGTGTTATTTGGGGAAAAACTCATATATTCTAAAATCCATTATGTTTGCAATACTAACATAAAAGAAGAAAGTGGGACACAAACAATAAGGTAAAATATGTTGTAGGCGATGGTAAATATGGTAAATATGTTTGCATGCAGATCAAGGGCCTCACCCAGCCACCCTTTCTATTCATCAAGAAATAAAATATATTTTCTTCCAATGAAAGAAAGGAATCAAATGGAGAAAGATACAGGAAGTGTGTAGATATGTTTCCTTTTTTCACATTCCTTTTCCCTTGTATGTCTGAATGCACAGATATGGTACAGTGTTTTCACAGCCAACAGGAGTCTAAAATCAGATATCCATTACACCACATGAAGTTGTTATCCAAACTTGGATACTGCATCCACCCCAAAATGAATCAGAACCATTTTTAAAATTTCAAAAGTTCCTCATTTCCACATATCTCCACTGATCAGAAAGTTGGTAGGTACATTTGGATAAGTCCTATCATTTGAAAAGCTTGTGAATCACTGTATTAAACGAATGCAATGCATTCCCATTGAGACTCATGTTTATGTGCTGGTTAGAAAGCAGTTACTTTGTATGTATCAAAACATTACGAGACTGGGTTTGTTCCTCTCTAGAACTGTATAGTTGCATGAGAATTATTTTAGGAGGAGATTGTGTCTTTCAAATAGTTTAAGAGCACCATCTTGCTGGCATTGAAAATGATTATTTCCCTTTTGCTCCTGTAAAACATTTTGTTGCCTGCCACAAATACGTTTCAGGAAAAAGACAGCAATGGAGAAAAATGGAAAAACAGGATTTTGTATCACCACTTTGATGTCATGTGACCATCAAAACCCTCCACCACAACTTGCTTAAAGAAAGAAGCTTGAGTCTTATTAACTGCTGGGTAGCTCAGTGCTTTAACTATCTGGCTGAAAAGCCAAAGGTTGGGAGTTCAATTCCCTACTGTGCCTCCTGGACCCGGGCTGGACCTGATGCTCCATTGAGAGCCTTTCCAGCTCAGCAATTCAAGATTAGTTCTGTGGGTGGTGGCTCATTGAGGAATGAGGAAAAAACAGGGTCTAGTTGCAGTTGGTTGTGTGGCATTTTGGAAGAGGGCCATCATCCCAAGCAAGTGTCAGAAATAAAGCAGAATGTACAGCAGAATGTAGCTCTGGGACCATGCATATGAAAAATGGAAGGGAGAAAATGACTGGGACCAAACAAGTATTCTGGATCATCTCTATAACATCAAATGTGCTGCAGGAAAGTGCATGGGATATGCATATGGAAGAGTCAGTCAATTTCCTTTTCTCCTATATCCATTTTTTGTTTTTAAAAAGTTCTTTGTACTCTAAGCACACAGTTTGTAAATTCTGGTAGATTCTAATCTTCAACAAGTCATCAGAACCAGGTTATTTCCGTATCTGCCATGGCCAAATTAAAGAGAAACAGCTTTTCTCACTATAGGTAGAAAATCTATCTGCCTGCCATGAGTGTATTAAAGATCAGCTGGTTCTGGGAGAAAATAAATAAGAGCATGTGATCCTAATTCAGCACTGACATGGTGGACCACACTGAGATTCAAACTTGTGTCAAGTGATCAAAACTCAAGCAGATGTACAGTTCCAGTTACTCCTACATTTGTATTTTAATAACTCAAATTCTTTTTATCTTCAGTATGAAAACAATTACAAATTGGGGTAAAAAAAAACCCAGCTGAAACACATTTCTCATATATTTCTAGTGTGGGGTTCTGGTGGATTCATGGTGTCCAGAAGGTCCATGCCCTGCCATCGTTGGAAGATCTATAGACCAGCTAAGATTTCATAAAATATAAAAAACCGGGTTAGCTTCCAGTGTTCTAACTTGACATATTAGTTTAAATGCAAAACTCATATTCAGTATAAAAGAAATCTCTGGTTTGGCATCTCTTTCCCACTGACAAGGGTTTTATGATGCAATATGGCTAATTCCATTCCTCATATTTCCAAGAGTTTTGTTTTCTGTGTGAGCATGTGAACCTTGAACAGAAACTAAGGGTTCTCAGAGGGGGGGAGGGAGGGAGAGAGAGGGGGGAGAGAGAGAGAAATCCTCCCCACTTTCTTCCAGTCTGTTCTTATTTATCACAAAGGAACTTTTCTTCTAGAACATACGTGTGACAGTGTCCCCCCCCCCCCAATTTCCCATGCTAATTGATTGCAGATTGGAAGCTCCTGCTCAGGAAGCTGTAACTGTAAAAATAAACTTGATGGGAAGTGCCATAACATTAAACTCTGCCCTCCTGCAGCAAGTGGCAGCGAAAAGAAACCTGCCCCCAGGAGGGAACAAAAAGCAGGGAGGGGGGGGGCAGACAGGAGTTGTCTCGGCTTTTTAAACAGTTTTAATCAAGAAAAGCCTATGCCATGTGAATGGGGGGAATGAATAGTAAGAGCGCCAGTGCCAAAACTTTTACAAATGGGGGGACAAATCCCATACAGTTCTATTCCTCTCTGCAAACATGTATGCAGATTTAATCTGCTGCTTAATAATGTTTATTTTTTTTCCTCGCATTATGGCAGATCATTCTAGTGATAGCTCACAAGGAACCCCAAAGGGACAATATGTTTTATAGATGGTATCCAGTAGGGAAGTAAATATCACAATTTCTTCCTCTCAGAGAGAAACTGAGGAAGGGGAGGAATCCCTGTGTGGAGAGATGCATGCCCACCCCCCACCCCCCAAGTAATCATGTGGGAATTCTTGAAAGCAATGTGGTCATATTTTCCCCCTCCAGGGACTATGCAGGATTAGTACCATTCCTGCACAGAATGGCATGTCTCCCCTGCAACATTCATCCAGAAAGGGCTAAATAAATGCCAAGTTGTGCAGAATTATTGTAGTTCCTGTACAGAATGGGATCTTTCCAGTGCTAGATTCATTTGAAAGTTGATCAAGCTTTGTAAAATTTGGTCCTTTCCTGAGCAGGAAACAAATGACAAACAAATAAAATGAAAGGATCTCACTTTCATGACAAGTTGGGAAATCCTGCTGGTGCATGGGAAAGTTTGTCAGCATGGAAAGATGCAGAGATCAAGACATGTTTTGACTGGTCGTCACATCCATCACCAAAGTCCTAGATCTTGAAGCAAAGGAACAGAATTGTATAGGAGAAAACAAGAGAATCTGACAGCCACTCAGCTGTGCCAGAAGAAAATTGGTTTTAAAGACCTGGAAAGTGAGAAGGAAATGAACAGTGAGCTACAATTCCCAGAGCAGGAATTATGGTTTTAACACTCATATACATCCTTAATGCTCATAATACTCATCAAGCACCCCAGTTTTTGGGTACGGTACCAATCAACTTAACTGAGTGATTTTTTTAAAAAAAAATGAAAGAAAATCAGGAAAGCAACATTTAGAGAACAAAAATAAGTGAACAATAAGACCTCCTTTGCCACATCTTCAGTTTCATTGCATTATGTATGACAAGAGCTTAACCGAATAACTGTCTCTTTGTGGCAGATTCTTCAAGCTGCTACCACTAGTGACCCCTACACAGCAAACAAGAAATATCTGATGGTTCCCTAGATTTACTTTTAACACAAAATCTCACTTTTGATATATAACACAGTACACCATGATGTTGTGCTTTGTGCAGATAGGAACAGGAAGCCTCAGATTCATGGACCTCTCTTCCTTCTCCTTCTCTGACATATCTATAAAGAAGATGTTGGCAACTTCCACCAACAGCCTTTTATACAACCATGGCAGGGGAAGCTTCACTTGCAGGGGTAATGAAATAAGCAGCATTTACACTGTGGATTATGAAGGTGTTGTACTGATATATGATAGCTTAAAGTAAATCAAGAGACCCATTGTTGAAAAACAGATGTCTATTTCCCATTCCTCTCCTACTGGAAAGGGAGTATCATCATGACTACCTGAGATTGGATGCACCAGCTTAAAACAATGAGCCTTTTCACACGACCCCTAAGATCCGCTGGCCACTTAAATTCAGACCAGAGATCTTGGGGGTTTGTCGCTGTTCCTGTGTTTCCACCCCCTCTGCACTCCTGGCTGCTGTCTGCGTGAGGGGAGGGAGAAAAAAACAAGGAAAAGAATGCTGGCTCACCTCCGTTCTGCCGTCTCGCTCTGCTCCCAGCAGCATTCCAGTCTTAAAGGGGTGGGGGACAAAAAAACCCCAACAAACAGAAGCGAGGAGAGCCCGGCACTCACTACGTTACATCTGCATCAGGAATTTTTCACCCCCGGAGAGCAGGTACTTGAAAAGTGTGCTGGGACATGCTTACGTGGGCGTGGTTGTACTTAATTTTTTGTAAACTCCGGAGCTGGTGGGGAAACAATTTTAAGTTCCGGATCTGGGAGCCATTTGCCGCGGATTTTAGGGGTCGTGTGAAAAGGCCCAATGATGTTGTCTTGCACCCCTATTTCTAAGGCTCTCTTGCATGTTTCTATTTATTTTATCATGATTTATCTTGGGGGGGAGCTGTACATTTTTGTTTTTATAATGTCACCAAGGTATTCTACAGTTCTCTGCATTTTATGTTTTATGATATCTGACAGATATTAGTTAGTGAAACTATGTATTAGACAGGTTTATAAATAAATGATCTGTATGTATTTAATTGATTTCTAAGATGGAGTCTGCAAATGTGCAAAGTCACAGTATTCAGTCTAAAGGTTTTTTTTTCCTATTAGGCTGCAGGTAAAAAGAATGGGCTTAAATAGATTTTGCTGATAGAAGGTGCTGCAATAGCCATGATGCAATGTGTTACCTGATTGGACAGACAAATGTATATACCTGTATATACTCAAGTATAAACTGTCCCAAGAATAATGCAAGGGCCTAATTTTATTCCCCCAAACTGGAAAAACGTATTGACTCAAGTATAAGCCGAGGGCATTTTTTAGTTATACTCGAGTATATATGGTATACCAGCTGAGCTCTAAAAGGACTGGGGGTAGTAATTGGCAACGTGTGCTGTATGGAGGCAACAAGAGGGTTAATACCATAGAGTAAACTCCCTGATTATCGCCACAGTCCCTGCACAGATGTCAATACTACCATCAGCCCCCTTAGAGCTTCATAACTGTCCCCTTACCCCCAAATGTTTCCAAATTTCAGGAGATTCCCTAAAATCACTTTCTGAAGGTACCCCTACTTCTTTGGAGTCCCAAAGTAATTAAATTTTGATTGCGTATTTTTAAAATAATTTTTGAGTGCATATTTTTTTAAAAAACCATGCACTCAAAAATTACTTACATTGGGGACACCAAAGTAGCAGGGGTACCCTCAGAAAATGATTTTAGGGAATCCCCTGAAATTTGAAAACATTTGGGGATAAGGGGGCTGAGTTATGAAGCTTCAAAGAGGGTGCCCCTAAACCTTCTTATTGGAATCATATGAGAAGCGGAGGCACCGCTATCGCTCACCTGATCAGGACTTGCCCTTTGCTGCCCTCTTCAAGCTGTCTGAGCACCTAATTGTACCCAAAAAAACTGGGAAAACTTATTGACTTGAGTATAAGACAAGGACATTTTTTCAGCCAAATATAAGGGCTGAAAAACTAGGCTTATACTCGAGTATATACAGTAAGTGCTCTGTTAATCAGTGTTCAATGGGCTTTTTGTTAGTAAGGCACTCATTCTTGTCTCTCTATGCTATGTACTAATTATGTATGCCATGTATGATGAAATGCTGTTATGTTGTTGATTAGAGATGGGCACAAAATGAACTTTTAATTCATCTCGTTATTCGTTATTTATTTCGTTAGCTAACAAAACAAATAACGAACCAACTCATCAAAAAAAATGAAATGAAATGAAACAGACATTTCCGTTTTGTTTGCTTGGTTTAAAATCCCCCCCCCAAATAAAAAAAGAAAACGAGAGCCCACCCGCCCCCAGGAGCCGTGCGGTTGGCAATCAAAAACAAAACAAAAACAAAAACAAAAACAAAAAATGAGGTGCTGGCCCCAAGCCACCGCCACCACCGCCACTGCCACCACCACGTGTAAGTCAAACCAAGGGTGGGCCTGAAACAGAATGAACCGAACTATCGTTTTTCTGTTTCGTGCCCATCTTTATTGTTGATTTGTCCCTATGTAACTTATCTGTGTGTGTGTGTGTGTGTGTGTGTGTGTAATATAGCTGTTTTTGTTTCTGTTTCTGCTTCTGTTTATGTAATTGCTCAACAAATATTTGCTTTCGCTGGCAGAACAAAATACTTTGACATCTTTATTCATTCCCCTTAGTATTTCTTCACTGGGCAACATTTCAATTTAAAAAGTTCTTTACATCTGGTAATTAAACAACTGTTCAAGTGCCAAACATAGTAGCCTGTATTAACATGAATGATTCTGTGCCACACACAGAAACCAAGATTAAAAAGCACTACAGTGCAAACAGAGTTGAAACCAATTTTACCTTTTCCTTTCATACTGCATTATCTTAAGATGTTCTGAGATTGCTCTGAATCATATAGCATGTTTATGGTCTCACTGTTCATTAAATGCAATTGATAGTTGCTTATGTTTGTCCACAAGTTCTACATTTTCATTTTGGAGCTTTAACTGTATTTGCTGGATGGCTTACATTAAAGTAGCAATAATTTAAAAAAATGATTACTAAAAACCTGGAGATTTTAATGTTAATTTTTAGAGTGTCATTTGCTTATTTGTAATTGACTTAATTGAGTAACTTTTACAGACAATACAAATCACCAGCTAGTGATGCCACTGTATATAATCTACTTATCAAATATTGATGGCAGCAATGACACACTGGTTAAGATAAAACAGGAAGTGGAAGCACCCAATTTCTTTCTAATGGCCCCACTAGAGAAGTGGACCAAAAGACAATGTATGAGTTCAGAATATACTGTTGATAATCTTAAGTGTTCACTAATGCTATTAGGTATCTAACTCAATCCGTTATCTAGTATTGGGTATGTAATGTGTAGCTTCCCAAGCAGTGTCAGATTGAAATACCCATTATCCTAGATCCCTTTTTCTCAAACTTGGGGTCCCCAGATAGTCTTTGATTGTAACTCCCAGGAGCCTTCACCACTAACAGTGAAGGGCAGTCCAAGTTGCAGTTCAAAAACATCTGGGAGTTGCAGTCCAAGAACATGTGGGTGGGTACATGTGCCCAAGTTTCGGAAGCACTGCCCTAGATGATATATCCAATGGTGAGGAATCATAGGAGGTGAAGCCCAGGTGAATCTAAGGGGCCCTACATGCCCTTTCCTTCTTCTAGTACTCTTTACCTGTACAGACACATTGAGATTTTGCAGATTATTACACTAGTCCTAAGAGCCAGCATTTGTATTACAAGATCTTATCTGTGATGGATATATTAGTAACTCTCTTAATTTTAATACACTTCCTTTCAGTTCTACCTTATGGTGTGCAATAAAGTGAAACATCCTAAGACAATTTTCATTTTGTTTTTGCTGGAAGTAAGAGCTTTTTATTCATGAGCTTCGTTTACATCTCACTGTTAGAGTTAAACTGAGAGAGTTTTTATTAAAATGCCATGCTCTCACTTGCCTCAGGAGATACAACATGTTTTGTTCATATGCAAACCCTTGGGGACAATAAACAATATGCTATATGCCAACTACATCATATTAATTTTTATAACACCTGGAGTGACTAAACTGACTGAGCATATCAATTTAATAGAACACAAAACAGTGGAGCCAATACAAAATAACAATATTTGAGGTCACAAACAACTCCTAAAAACTGGAGTTTAAATTAGTGGACCAGGTTCTTAGCCCTACTTTTATTCCATTATGGGAATGATTAAGACAAAATTAAGTAGTTTTAATTTTCACTGATTTCAGAGAGAATCAAGGCGTTTCTCATTGAAATAAACTAGATTTCAAAATGTTCACCTTTGGTTGGATTGTGTCCTACTTTGCAGAATATCATAGCTTTTTCCCAATCAGCAATCGTGTTTTCTGATATCATGGTGCAAGATACACATGGATCCTGATAGGGTTAAGTGTAGACCCAGGACTACCATTACCTTCACAAAATGGAAAAACTCACCTGTCATGATCATTGTGCTAAGAAAATGGCGACAGATTTCTTCAGACTAAATGAACAATCCATTGGGATCACATTTGTGTTGGTCCAATTTAATTTCTCCTCCATTTATCCTTGTTTCTAGATAGGAATGCAGCTATGGTGGCCACTAAGATTTTGAAATGAATTTGCAGAAATTATAAAAATGAATATTGACCAGAGCATGTTAGTACCTAGCCACATATAACTATTGGTTATAATTAATCCCTTTCTCTAATACTAAAGGAAAACTTCACCAGGACTTGGGAATTATCATTCTGGGGGACTATAATTCCCAGAATTCCCTAGAGTGCCATGGTTGGCTAGGAGATTGTAAAAATAGGTTAGAGGAGATACCTTTATAGGCCACTAATAAAACAAAAACAAAAACAAAGAACAAAGAACATTGCAAGCTTTCGAGTGTAAATCACTCTTCTTCAAAGCAGGTCCCGGAAGTTCAGACATGATGTGCTTTACCAGGAGGCTACTTTTAAAGTCCATGGCTAGATGATGTTGCAGCCAGGCAGGAGTCTTATTAGAGGCAGAAAGTTGGGGGGCAGTTGTAAAAGCTGCTTAAGCATTAGGTTTTGCACCCCCGTTCTTCAAACAAAGGAACGTGGGTCATACACCACCTCCCTCACCCATCTCCACATGGTTTCTACGAGACATACAAATCCCTGTTGACCAGAGATGGGATGGGAGAAAAGGGTTGATGCAGAGGACACACGTGTTTCATTTTGGGATTGGGGTAAAAGTTAGTAAATCCACTAGGTTTGCCAATTAGAACCAGATTGGATTAAAGTGATATTGCCTAGTGGTTGCAGTCTTGCCCTTTGGTGTTGAGAGTCCCTATGCCTCATTCAAGGTCTGTGGGGGAATGCCGGGTTTTTCTTGTTCTCTTCACAATTTTATCAAAGCAAAAAGGGGGTTGAGCCATGTGGCCATCACAAAACACAGTTTCAAAAATTGTGATACTTTTATAGGCCACTAATAAAAATAAAAAACAAAGAATATTGCAAGCTTTTGAGTGTAAATAACATTTTTTCAAAGCAGGTCTCAGAAGTTCAAACATGGTAAAAGATGTGCTTTACCAGGAAGTTACTTTTAAAGTCCTTGGTGAGATGATGTTCTTAAAGTCCATAGCCAGATTATGTTGCAGCCAGGGCAGGAGTCTTGTTAGAGGCAGGAAGCTGGAGGGCAGTCAAAACAGGAGGGTCTCCAGGCTGAACCACACTACAACACAGTTGGAGCTAAATAAGAAATAAATTCTCTCTGTAGTGCAGCTGTAACTTTTTGGTTCCTTATACCGGTAGTTCCTTTTAAAATTTAGAATTTCTTTTGTGGTTTGTTTTATAGTTCTGTGCCTCAATAAACACTGGAAGAGGAATATCTAACTCAAACACTGTTTCATGGCTGCACCTTGGCCTGCTCAGTGAAAACAGATTTTATAAAGCAATTCTGCAGTACACACTCCTCTCTCCCCCTGCTACTTTCTGTATGTGTGCGTGTTTGAATAAATCTAAAATGTTGTGCCATTAAGTATATTCTGATATAGACTGGTCCTCCCTGGTAGATTGCCACTCTCTCCTTATGGAGACACTCTTTGACCGTGCAAGTCACCAATGACTAAACGGTCAATGGCAGGGGATAAGGGTAGTAGGGAAGATAACCCCAACCCCATCAGTCACACATGGTTCCGGGAATCCTAGCTTGCCTGGCTCTTGAAAGACATGGTGTGGTTTTGTATTCACAATGTCCTGCTCCACAATCAGATGTTCTACCTTTTTGAACCCAAGAATCATAAAATTCTAAGCATGGGTCCCCAGGGGCTATCTAAGCTAATCTGCTGTACAATACAAAAGCTACAATGTAGCAAATAAGTACATCTCTTTTGAGAGACTGCCATGCATCTTCTGTTGAAACATCTTCATCCAAAGCCCACAATCTTATGAGGCTCCCATGAGAAAGCTCATATGTCTGGGGAAAAATCTCCTAATGTTTAGCTCAGATTAACTCTCCACACACTTATCTTTGACCTGACAGTATATCTTCTATCTGACAGACTTTCCGATATTTGAAGGCAGCAGTCATATCTGCTCTCAGTCTCGTCTGCCCTTTTCAGCCCTTCCAAAGAAGGTTTTGTTTTCTCTTAGGACATATAGTAGTTGCATCCAACTGAAACACAGTTGCAAAATGCCAAGCAGTGGAATTTTGGCAATATTTACAATTGGTGTATCAAAACTGACTAGTTAGTGATATTTTCCAATGAAAGCTGGGAGCATTTCTCCAAGAACACCCAAATCTTTTAAAGGGTTAATGAACAGACCTCATATCAAAAACATCTCCAGTGTCTGTTTGAACTTTTGCCAACAATAACAGCTAAAATATTTTACCCTCTTACCCATGCTGAAAGGCACATTCAACATTTTCAAATAATTTAGTTCTTCGGATATCTTGGATATTGCAGGCCCTTTCAATTAAGTGAGCACCCAGGACAGTCACTGTTCCCATACAAAAGAGGAAAGTAGAAAAGCCTTACAAATGCTCCATCATTATTCATTCAGCAAAAATCTTTTTAATTCATGCTAAATCTTAAATATGCCTTTTCAGATTCCTGTTGAACTATAGAAGCATTATTTGAGTCAAAGACATTGAGTTCAAGAATGCAGACATTTGAAGAAGTATCATGTTTAATAGTAGCTCCGGTTGGGGGAATAATACAAGAAAGGCATCTGTTGTTTACAAAGTTACAGAAAACACTAATGCTGTGTTGATGTGCAGATGGAAAAATATCTCTGCTTCCTAGAGCATCTCTGCTACCACCTGTCAGCAATGAAATTATTTTAATGCATCAGATTTTCTTTGCCTCTTGTGCCTACACAGAAGGCCCAAGTTTGAATTATGGTTCATCCACCCCACATTAATCCTATGGCTGTGAACTGTTCCAGTGCAACTTCTTCCATTCCTCATGCCCTCATCTGTTCCTACTCTCTATCATACAATGTTTCTCTGTAGAAACAACCTTGCTGTATATTTTCAGCTTCAGAGTCCATGAACACTAGGGGAGTTTTGGACTAGCAAAATGCTTTTTCTATGTCAAAACAGCTACAGGCACTACAGTCACCCAATCCAAAGGCCAGTAAACCTACAGAAAAATTTGGTGGAGGCAAGGAATGGTGAACAATATAGTGTCCTCTCAAGACCCTTCCTAATTGATATCAACTAGAGATGGGCACAAAACATAAAATTAGTGTTTTGTTTCATTTTATTTTGTTACTCATTGCATTTCGTTCATTTTGTTACTAAACAACTTTTTAATAAATGTTTTATAATGAAACGAAATGAGTAACAAAATTATTCAGAAGCTGTCGCCACCCAGGTGTGATTTTTTTTGTCATCACAGTCCTCCCACTGCCTGCTCCATTCTGCCTTGCCACTGGGTTTTTTGGACTGGCTGGGCTGTGGGGAGTGGGGGCGGCCCCCAATCCCTACAACCCAGTGATGGTGAACCTTTTAGAGACCAAGTGCCCAAACTGCGATTCAGAACCCACTTTTTTTGTGCCAATACAGCAATTTAACTTAAATACAGGTGGCTGTGAAGGGGCGATGTCGGGTGCCCACAGAAAGGGCTCCGAGTGCCACCTTTGGCACCTGTGCCATAGGTTCGCCCACACTGCCACAGCCTGACCAGTCCAAAATACCCACCTGGTGTTGGAATTCACTGGAGGTGTTTTAGAAGCCAAGCTGACATTGGCTTCAGGAAGAAAGACGAGAACACACACACACAGAGGTGCCTTGTTCTCAGCCAGCTAAGCAGACAGGCAGGCAAAAGACTGATGTGTTCATCTCAGAAGCCTTCATTTTATTTTGTTATCTATGTTGACAAGTAACTGATTGGAGCACTTATGAATACAATGGTTCTAATAGGAGGCAGGTGCCCTTTAGCCCTTTGGCCCTGCCTTAAAACAAAAGGTATGGGGAAATAGAAGGTCACATCCTCTCGAGGAATGCCACATTGGCAGCCAGGAGTGTGTGCACTCACTGAAGCCCTACCAATGCACACACTTCAGAGAAAGGTTTCCACAACTTTTTGGACAGGTCAGGATGTGGGTAGGTGGGCGCCCTCCCTCCCCACACCGACCTGTCAAATAAACCCATCTGGGAGGCAGGGGCAGGGGCGACGGGTGACAGCGGACTAGGCAGTGCCAAATTCAAAACCCTGCTCACTCTCCAGTTCTTGCCGCCGTCACTCAGCTGGTTTTGACAGCTTGAGTTGCAAAAATGCTGTTCGGTTATCTCCTGGCAGGTCCAGTTTCTGCCTTTAAGAAGGGAGCGGAAAGCACCAAGCAAACCACAATAACCTAAGTCTGGAAATATTTATTTGTCTTGCATGATAAGGAGAACATAGGGGATTAATATCCAAAGACTATGTCTCGTCGAAGGCCACATTAAATCATTCTTTACATACGTTGTTAAATCTTTATCCAAACCAATATGCTTTATGTTCTGCCTATTAACATGTGTTTTCTAAGTATTTTCTTATAATAAATAACATAGCATTTTCTAGTATTGTGATCAAAGGCTAAATCTATATACTAAGCCATTGTGCTATCTGGGGTTAATGTTTCTTCGAAGATCCCCTGCTTTGCGTAGGCATATCACAATTTCTCCAGGTGTCCTTGAGGATCTATCTGTTCTGTTCTTATCCTCAGTTTTTTTCATATGTTATGCCCTCAATACAAGTCACATCCCACTGAAACCTTCCAGCTCCCAAGGGGAAACCCAGGTGTAACTAACCTGCAGTTTCTAAATATTGTTTCTCTACTAACAAAGAGACAACCAAATTATGATTTTTATTCTGTAACATTCATATGTTTTTTACTACACAGCTTGAAGCAAGATCTTGCAGCTTCCCGGTTCAGAAACCAAACTAAAAAGTAGTGGCTCATTTCATTTCATGTCAACATGCTGTTTGCCGTTTCGTTTCATTTCGTAACTTTTTGAAAGCTTACTAAACAATGAAACAGCGTGTCATTTTTCATAAGGTGCCGATCTCTAATATTAACTCTACCATCTCCCCATTCTCATTCTTTTCTGCCATAATGGACTCTAAGCATATTTGTTTAACACTGGTGTCCTCAAGGCTACAGGTGCAGGAGGAGCACAATAACTTGCTAAATGTGAGTTATTTCAAGAATGTGTCTGCACAGATTGTTGATCTGCATCTCTCAAGAGAACAGCAATACAGCTGGTAGCTGTAAATAAAAAAAATCACATCTGTGTTCAGTCAAAGTTTAATAGTTATGTCAGCTCACACACTGCTCATATCATTGTCCTCTCTTACCTTCCCTGTAAACATCTTGATCCAGGGAAAGTTAAGTACTTTTGTTCCCCAAGTTCAGAGATAGCTTAGTTCCCTGAGTTCAGAGATAGATAGTGACCTCACTGCCAGATCCAATAAATAAATAAATAAATAAATAAATAAATAAATAAATAAATAAATAAATAAAAATAAAATAAAATAAAATAACCTCTTGGATTGATTCATGTATTTGGTGAAAAAAGTAGGTAGTGGGAGTGCACCTACTGACTAGAGATGGGCACAAATCAAAAAATGGTGTTTCGTTTGTCGTTTGTCATTTAGAGGATCCGTTTTGGTTTGTTTCTGTTTTTTGTGAATTTTTTCAAAAAAATTGTTTTCATTTTGTTTCTTTTGTTACCGTTTTGTTACCATTGAATTCAATTTTTTTGTGATATTTTTAGCATTTAAAGCAGTTCACTGCATTGCCGTAACGAAAACGAAACGCACGACAAAATTTCCGGTGTTTCTGTTCGTTTTGTTTTATTTTAGAGACAAAATTCATTTGTCATTTTGTTGCATAATGAAACAAAAAATGAAAACAAAAATGAAAACTTGTTCGTTTCGTGCCCATCCCTATTACTGACCATCACTGTGTCTTGTGTCTTTACAGTCATGACTGACTCTTTGTGACCCCATGTCCATGGAGATTTTTTGGCAGGAATACTGGAGTGGCTTGCCAGTTCCTACTCCAGGCGCCTACAGCACCTGGTATTCCCTGGTGGTCTCCCATCCAAGTACTAACCAGGGCCGACCCTGCTTAGCTTCTGAAATCAGGTGAGATCGGATGTGCTTAGGGCATCTAGGCAGCACTGACCGTCACTACTATCCCCAATTCTATTTCTAGCTTTTGATAATTTTGCATAAAAGTGTAATAGGATATTTTAAGTATATTTTGCTGAAGTATTTGTAGAGTTACAGGAACAGTGGAAATGGTATGTACAACTTCTCCACTGCCTTCATGGATTCAGCGAATGTGAATAAAGCTAATATCTGTATAAGCCTCGGAAGAGCTAAGCATATGCATGAACCAGAGGGACCTGCACACTGCAATTCTATATAAATCTACTCAGATGCATGTCTCATTGAACCTAGTAAGCTCATTCCAAGATAAGACGATGTAGGGTAGATGCTTCAGTTACTTAGCTTTTCCTTAGTTGTGTCACACATTGGTAACTAAGTTTGTTCATACAAGATTGCTCAGTAGGTTTTAAATCAGTCATTAATAGAAGAAGATGGTCTGACATGGGAAAAAAGAATATTTGGGATTCTCAAAATTGACAAGAACTGAGGTAAAGATTAGCTTTATGCATTTTATGCAAAGACTGTGTGAAGTCCACCTTTCTTTACTTAAAAAAGATATTATTTTCTTTTTATTAGAATTACCATAGAAGACAAGTTGTCTACTAGCTAGGGCACAATGTTTGCCTCACTGCACATTATGCATACTTTATATTGCAGAGTTTTTTATGGCCTCATGTAGTAAGCATTGCGTGAGAGATTAGTTCCATCTTCTAGAAACAGAAGACATGGCTAAATAAAGCCTACTTTGCACTATTTGTTTTTACAGAGAGATCTAGCTTCAGGCCACCACCAGACATTGTGAAACTGGAGAAAGGCTGGGTATCCAATAAAAGCAATTAGCACATTCATTTTGGAGAAAAATCAGGAGTGGAAACTGGACCCATACCAAGGCCTCTAGCTTCCCATGAAGGCTCTGCTTTTGATCTAGTGGCTCATCAATTTCATGTGTTCAAGAAAGGAAAAAAATACAATTAGACTCTACACAGGCTACAATCCTCTTTTAAGAGGAATATCGTGTGGCAACCTCTCAGGATTGATGGAGATGATATATCATCTATCTCTATCACAGTCTATCTCTTTATCAATCTGCCAGCTGCAATGCAACCACTCTTGAAATCCATCACCACCAAAGGATTTGCTAAATTTACTGACTGATTGCAAACACCTCCCCCCGGGAAGGGGCCCCCAAAGAAGGTCAGAGAATGGTGGTACAGGTATTGTAGGAGAGTGTTAATTGCCTAAACTGCTTTATGCTTGGGTTCAGACTTGGTTTTGGGACCAAACTGGCCTTGATAATTGTGAGAGATTAACTTTATTGAGTAAGACACAAAGAGTGCGCAACATTCTTTCTCCTCAAATTTACAGTAGTTTTTTTTTTTATACTGATGGGCATGGCATTAGCTGGAACTGATCTTATGAAAGAGGTATCAAGAATGCTTTGTTTTATTCCTACATTGAGTATCTATCATGGATAGTGGCACCAGGAGAGTGATTTGCAGCCTCATGGAAGCTGTGCTGTGGGATGTCATGAGGCACCTTTTTTTTTTTTTTTTTTTTTTTTTGCTTCCAGTGCTGTTGAATAGCTATGTGACATATTTCTGAGATTTGGAGTAAGGTGTCATCAAAATGCTGCTGCTACTTATCTCTATTTATCCATCACATCTGAGTTACATATTGTCACATATTTCTTTCTTTCTTTCTGTTTGTTTGATTGATTTCTAATCTGAGTTCCTTCCAAAGTTGAAAACATGTGGGGCAGGAGAACAGCATTTGAAAAAGTGATGCACACTACAGAGCAGTGCAAGGATAGCGGGAAAGGGTGGACAGAACGAATGAACTAAATTTGAATTCTGGCAGCTTCAGGGAGTTGTCTATTTTGATGGGATTGCAATCCCTCTGAAGAAACAGAGGGGTTATTTGGGTGCTTCTGAATTCCCTGGAGCATGCTGGTTGATCTCAGTGGCGAGGAACACTTTTTGCTAACCACCTTCCACATTTTTCAGCTATGGCTATTCCTTAACAGGGATAGCTTCACTGTACCAATGGATTTGGCAACCACAGGGCTGGCTTATTGCAATGCATGCTACATATGCCCGTAATCAAACATGATTCAACAGCTTGCTCCCATGAGATGAACTTGCAAAACAGGATGTTGTGAAGGCTGGGGAATAAGAGGTTTGGGAAACGTAAATGAAAAAAATGAGATGTGGCCCTGCACTGATGCACACTCAGAACTGGATTTAAAGAGAGAGAGAAAGAGCCAATGTTGTCTTGAATCTATGTTATGGGTCTTGAATAGGGATGGACACCTTACAAAAAAACGACACATAGTATTGTTGTTTCATAAGCTTACAAAACCTTACAAAATGAAATGAAACAGCAAACAGTGTGTCATCAAGAAATGAAATGAAATATCATTTTTTGTTTTGGAAATGAAACAATTTGTCCTAGCCTCTTGATCCAGCCATCTTGAGAACAGGTTTATTTTTAAACTGTGATTTGTTTTCCTTCCTTCCCGCATCTCAGCTGTTGAGATAGCTTATCTCTGATCTTGATCTGCCTGAAGCTAGCCAAGACCACAGCTCTTCCCTTCACTGTCTGTGTCTGCAGGTTGATTTAAACTGATTGTTTTCCTTTCCACATTAATTGAAAAACCCCTCTTTTACCCCTCTTTTGCTTTCCTGTTAAAATAGGACTGTGGAGGTTATTTTAAAAAATATTTTCCTTCCTTCCCTCACCACACCCCCAATCAGCTGTTGAGTTTATTCCTTCAATCCTTCCATACAGCAGCTAGCCATTAGGTTTCTAGGTTGTTTACAGAGGGTTCTTTGCTTGAAAGTAAATTGATTGGAAGGTCTGAGGGTCTTTGATTTAGGGCAGTGGGGTCTCTGTTAAATAATAAAAAAGGAAAGCTCCCCATTATTTAAAACTTTACGGAGTGTTTTGTTCCATTTTGTTTTGTGATGAAAATTCTTTTAAAAATTCATTATTAACAAAGCAAAATGACTACTGAAACAAAACACTGCATTTCCATTCTGTGCCCATCTGTAGTCTTGAAGAAATCACCTCTATTTTCCTTATGAAAAATAAGGAACTTCCCTTATAAAAATACAGGTGATGTGAAACAAAATTGAAGCCATCTGAACCGGTGTAGATTCTGGTTGCTTTAGCCTCTCCTCGAGTTCCCCTGGTGCTGCACCCCCTTGGTCTCCTCATTTGGTTGAGTTTGGGCCTGTCTCCTCTATTGAGGCCTCCAGGGCACTGGCCCATTGCAGGCCGGCAGCCTCCCCTTTCGACCCTTGCCCATCTTGGCTTATTAAATCTGCCAGAGGGAGAATGCCTGAGTGAGCTTCTGTTATTTCCACTGCCTCCTTCAGGGAAGAGATTTTTCCCTCTCGCCTGAAGGAGACAGTGGTGAAGCCCACCCTAAAGAAACCTGACCTGGCATTGGATGAATTGGCAAACTACCGTCTGATTGCCAATGTTCCCTTCCTGGGCAAGGTAATCGAGAGGGTGGCCGCTGTCTGGCTCCAGTCGTTCCTGGAGGAAGAATAAGTCCTTGACCCATTCCAGTCCAGGTTCAGGCCATGTTGGGGCACTGAGACAGTCTTGGTCGCACTGCAAAATGACCTCCTCCGGGAGGCCGAAAGGGGTTGCTCTACCCTGTTGGTCCTTCTGGATTTGTCAGTGGCCTTTGATACCGACAACCATGGTATCCTTCTGGACCGGCTCTCCAGGGTGGGGATCGGGGGTACTGTGCTCAGCTGGCTCCAATCCTTCCTGGGGGACCATCCCCAGCATGTGCAGCTTGGGGGGGGGAGTTGTCATCTCCTTGGATGCTCCCATGTGGGGTTCCGCAGGGGTCGGCTCTATCCCCCATGCTGTTCAACATCTATATGAGGCCGTTGGCTGAGGTCATTAGGAGATTTGGAGTCTGCTGTCATCAGTACACTGATAACACGCAGCTCTATCTCTCCTTTTCCATCTCTGCAGTTGAGGCTGTACAGACCCTCGACTTGTGCCTGGATGTGGTCATGTAATGGACCAGGACCAACAGACTCAAACTCAACCCAGAGAAAACTGAGGTTATGTTCTTTGGGGGTCCTTCTTCTGGATGTGGAGGCCCTCTGCCCAGTCTGGAGGGTGTTTCCCTCCAGACGGTGGACAGTGTCTGGAATCTGGGTGTGGTCCTGGACTCGGCTCTCTCCATGGAGGCCCAGGTGGCTGCCATTTCCAGGACCGCCTTTTCCCACCTTCGACAGATTGCCCAGATTTGTCCGTATCTGGATGAGGACTCCTGAGAACTGTAGTGCAAGCACTTGTGATCTTGAGAATAGACTATTGCAATGCTGTCTACGTGGGGTTGCCCTTGACTCTTATTTGGTGATTTCAGCAGGTACAAAATGCTGTGGCCAGACTGGTGGCTGGTGTGCGTTGATATGACCACATCACCCCAGTGCTGGCCTGCTTACATTGGTTACCCGTTGCATCCCGAATAAGATTCAAGGTCTTGGTTTTAATTTATAAAACCCTCCATGGCTTGGGACCTGATTACCTAGCAGAGCAAATCTCTCAAAGATCAACTGAGGCCCGACCTACCAGAATGTCACGGGTGCTCTCACTTCAGGTGGCCACGCCCAGGGAGGCTTGGAAAACAGTGACACGTAACTGAGCCTTCTCTGTGGCTGGTCCTGTGCTCTGGAACCATCTCCCGAGTGAGTTGCACCTTGCACAGTCCCTGCCAGCCTTTAAAAAAGCCTTAAAGACCTGGCTTTTTTGTCGACATTTGGCGACAGTTTAAAAAAAAATTCTTTCCTTTTTGTCCCACCATCATGCCTATAACCATTTTTGTAGTTCTATTATGATATCTCATTTGGTTTATTATTGTTGTTATTGTTTTTCTTTTGTTGTAAACCGCCTGGAGTTCCTCTGGAAGATGGGCAGTATATAAGTATTTAAACAAACAAACAAACAAACAAACAAACAAACAAACAAACAAACAAA
>JAHTLZ010000237.1:56263373-56275463 GCA_023846285.1 Phrynocephalus versicolor
TGTGTGTGTGTGTGTGTGTGTGTGTGTGTGTGTGTGTGTGTGTGTGAAAAAGATCCCTAATATTTATTTTATTGTTTGGGCTCAATGCATTATTAACATGGTAGACATATTGAAATCAATTAATAATGTTGATCAGATTCTTAAGTATGTCATGTAATTCTTCCAGACATTTGCATGCAAACATGCTACCTTATATGTAGGTGGTAACTAGTATGATGTAGAGTTACAGAGTAGGTCTCAGGAGGCCTGAATTCAGTTCCCCAGCTCTGCCATGGAAATACACAGGAGGAGTGGAACTGGTGAAACCTGCCCTTATATAATCCATGTACACTGAAAATCCTATTAAAGTTGCTATGTTAGTTCTGCCTTGAGAGCAGTAACAACAAACTCTATATGCAGTATATCTCCATATGCATATTAATAATCTATTAAGGACGATAATCTTTATTGACTTTTTAAATGTTTTTTGCTGTTTCATGTATTCTTTTCTGTCGCACATATGTTTAAGGTTTTTAAAATTCCGATGTATAATATTTGACAGTGTTATTCTGATGCAAAATTAAATTACTTCAGTTATGAAAACTGCATGTTTCAAACATCTTTTTCAGAGGGCAGTTTTAATTTCAAGAAGTTATCTAGAAGTCAAATGGCTTAAAATAAACCCATCTATTATTTCAAACCCATCTGCATATTTCAAACATGGCTATTTTTAAATTCATTCTTTTCAGTTCATAAGCATGAAGTTTTTTATCCCCCCCAAAACCCCTTCAAACATCCAAAGATAGAACAAATTGCTTTTGTAGGCATTTTTGAACGTGGAATAATGTTAGCCATGCATAATTGTAATTGACTACTCAGCTGGTTTAGAACTACATCTAAATTATATAATGGAATTACGTTAAAGGTTGCAGCATGTAATTAATTGCTCAACTTACCTAGCATAGTGTTTGACAGCTGGCCTGGACTTTTGGAAGAGGTTAGAGTAGGAAATAGAGGCCAGAAATTCCACCTTTTGGTGCTATAACAATCCAAACAGATTGAGTATTAGCACATTTCTGAACTGTTTCAAAAGAAAACATGAGGGATTGGATAGCGCACAGTTCTCAGTTTCTTGTTATTTTTGGAGCTCGAGTAGATATGATCTAAATTCAAAAAGAACATAAATTGCCAAACTAAATACATTTCACCATTTACATTCTGTCTGTGACACATGAGATGTGGGATGGTTCAAAGTTTAAGTTTCATTACGAGATTCCTGATGCAATGTGATGTTAACCAACAATGTATCAATTTATACTACAGACCTAATAAGCATGGAGAAAATTTAGTAAATTGGAAGAAAAACCCTTTTTGTGCCACACATCTGCAGATTCTAAATTGCTCTGAACCAGCTCTAACAATTTAGTATGTTTTTCATTTGGTTAAATAGTAAAAATGGGAGACAGAGTCTTAAGTTGTATGAAAATTAGAGATGGGCACGAATAAAAAAAATGGTGTTTTGGTTTTTCGTTTGTCGTTGAGAAGTCTGTTTCATTTCATTTCCATTTTTTGCAAATTTTGGGAAAATTGTTTTTGTTTTTTATTTTTATGTTTTTCATTTCTACCCGCTTTTGTGCGATTTTTAAATCATTTCCATGTGGGGCATCCCCCAACGCCCCAGACCAGAGGGAAAACACTAAAAAAAATTGATGCTGGCAGAGACACAGTATAGACTAGGTTTGCAGGGAGCCTGTAAAGGCAGCGGCAGGCGTTGCCCAGGGTGCAAGGCAGCCACAGAGTGACTGCACTGCGGGGCAGGGGAGGGTACTCACCAAGAGGTACGCACACACCCACGCAGGGAGGCTGCAGGACTGAAGCTAGAGTCGCAGAGACAGCAATCCCACCCTAACTCCCACCGGGGACTGCAAGGAGGACGGGGGCTGCCAGAGCTTTTTATGCCCTCTGTGGCTGCCAGACCTGCCCAGTATACAACCTGGGCATGCTATTGGTTGAAGTTGTTCAAGAATTTACATGATCCCGTCACATGGCTTGCCTCCATTTTGTGACTGGAGTGGTGACATCCATTTTGTCATGCTTAAAGGGAAAAGAAAAATACATCACAATGGGAGAAGACAAAAACAAACGTTTTAAGGACCCCAACCCCCTGGTAGGTAATACTTTCAAATAATTATCGCATTATCGCTGCATTTTTATGGATGTCCAGGGCATTTTAATACCCAAGAAGTCAATATTAGGCATCTGGGAGCCACTTTGGGTCAATGTCCCCTAACTCCCCTTAAAGGAAAAAAATACAGTGATCTGAGAAATGACATAAATGCACGTTTTAAGGACCCCAACCCTCCCTGGTAGGTATTATCAGACAGTATAAATAATTATTGCTCCGTTTTTATGGATGTCCAGGGCGTTTTTTAACATTTTAAACACCTCATTCCATTTCATTCATTAATGAAAATGAAACGTAATGAACACAATTTTCGTGGTTCTGTTTGTTTCGTTCCATTTTCATCACAATTTTGATTTGTCATTTCGTTACATAACAAAACGAATAACGGATAACGGAAATGAAAAAATGTTCGTTTCGTGCCCATCTCTAATGAAAATATTGTCAATGTAGACTTTATTCTTATCTAAGATATGTATTCATATCTTTGTCTTATGTATAGCTCCTGAAAAAAGGCTATAGCTGAAACGTTTTGAGCTTGAGCTTTTTACAAAAAAGTCTACATTGACAATATTTTCATACATCTTGAGACTTTCATTTATACTTTTACCAAGAGTGGCTATACCCAGTTCCTTCCGCTTGTTTCATTTCCTTCAAATCAAGTTAATCAAAGAATAACTCTTCACATAGTCCTCTAGATTTTGGTGAGCAAGGGAGTGGTGGAATATAAGGCAAAAGAGCACAGATTTTTACTTCTTAAATTTAGGGGTTGATTTATGGGAACAGAGTCTCATGGAAGCAGAAGTGCTGCAAATCTTTTACACTCTGTCTCTGGGGGGTTGGGAGGACAATGCTTCCTTTAAATTGACTTTGGGTGTTGCTGGTCTCATTTAATGTGTCATTGAAGTACCCAACATCTCAGGACAACTGCTATATTTGATCTAGAATTGGTTGATTACATTAGCTTTAGATCAACATCAGACATCTAATCTGGCTGACTTTAACACTCTCTACAAAAGCAGCAATAACAAGGACAGTTTATTGTAGCTGCAGTGTATTCAAGCAACCTTAATTCCACACACACCCTTGCTCAAAGAGCCTATCATACCCCAGAGATAAATTGGAAAGGTTTCATTGTTATCAGCAGTTCTCGGCAACTGAAAGGTTTTTTAAACTCATTCTGATCAATTCATTAAAAGCTTGAATGCTGTTTGAAAGCCACCTATAACTAGCTGGATTTCTTTCACTATGTTTAATTCACTATGACTAATTCACAGCAAAAGGATACAATGATTCAATTGCTGGAATCAGGAGCTAGCGAGCGAGAGACATATTCCTGAAAACATTACATTTCTCCACCAATGCCATCTTCCGCTATACTGTACCCAGTAGATGCCCTAATTTTCTGCTCCCTTACTATTGGAACTATTGCTTCTCATACAATCATTAATTTCTGAATATACTGGATGCATGTTAGTCTGATGTCTTTCCTTTGACCGTTTTGCCTTGGGTCAAGACCCTCCTGTGAGTCCAAACTTGTAACAGAGTCTGCCCTCCTGTTGATATTGCTTTCAGCTTCCCTCACCAAGAAGTGATGCTTTAATTAAAGAAATGAAATTGTGGCTGAAATCCTGTTCCATATGTTATGTTGAGTCTGGTGATGTCATTAGTCTTAGGCAGCATAATCTTGAACAGCTGGTGTCTTGCAGAATACAATGTAGATAGGTTGTTATTTCAGTACTTAAGTTAGCTCAAATAGAAAAAATAAGATTTAGGCCTCAAAGGCAGAAGAGGAGAAGGGGAAGGAGGTGTCAATTACCTAGAGGTTTTATGGCAAGCAATAGACCTGTTATTTATACAAAATGAAGTAATTCCATTCATTTTATTTGCCACTAGTTGTGATTAATTTTAGCTAGACCAGGACCACTGAGTTTATCACCAAAAATAATATAGCATAAACTTTAGGTCACTGGACATTTTATTTGATATTTGTATTTTGTACTTTCATATAAAATGCTTGGTTTCATATAGCTTGCATTTTGCATGATGTATAATAATGTACTGTATTATAGATAATCATGAATGTATTCATGCAGCATTCTTGCAATATCATTTTAAGGGACATAATGTAGAAAATAGTATCTAAACTGTATCATGATGTGTGTGTGTGTGTGGGGGTGGGTGGGTGTGAGAGACGGGGGGAGAGGGAGGGAGGGAGGGATGGGGGGGAGAGTACCCTACAATAATTCTGTCATACCTGTATATGTAAATAATCAATTACCACAGAAACGCAAACTTGATTTTTAAAAAATGTTCATTTAATTATATTATTTATTCCTTGCATATCAAATTCATTTCTAATATATTGAGCAAATTATTTTATCCAATTTACAGCTTCAAAATTTAATATATTGTTAGCAACCCCAAGATTGTCCTATTGGATATTTACACATGCATATGGGCAATCAAAGAAACCATCATAGGTAACTGATGAACTGCTGGATACATGTCATTTATGATTCTTCATTGAGTTTCATGGCTCTGTGGAGACTTAAACCTACAGCTTCCAGAGATTCAGGCCAATCCTTTTTTAATTGCATATGTTTTTCAGCACAGTTCCCAGAACCTTAGTTACTTAACCATAATTTGGATAGATATATGTATACTGTTACATGGATTTTATTGTGGTGGTTGTTATTGTCGCTATTGCTACTGCATGTGGATTTCAGATGTTTTCATAGATTTCTTAAGTTTCTAAGATATAAACAAACGTCTGATTTCAGTAACATGGTTTGTTATCATTTCTGCAGAACAATGTTTCATCTGGATTTGGAACTTGGTGTTTAATTCCTGAAGTTCCCCTCACCATCACTTCCTATTCATTTATTTTTAAAAAATATACACTAGTGAAAATGCTATCTCTACTAGTTTGACTCTAAGCACAAGTGGCTTTTGGTGCAACTAGGATAACACTGTTCAAACCATGAGCTACCATTACCTCTGAAAAAGAAGACTTTCATGAACCTACTGTTATTAAATGATTCAGGTACTACATGCTTAGCTGAATTTATAATATATTCTACATGATATTATCATTGATAGTGACTGGGTGCAACTCAAATTGAACTGAAAAAGATGCATGTATTTTCATATTGAAGAGTACTGGGGGGGGCAGGCACCTCCTCAAGATTCTTAGGTATTTACCTGCTCCAGCCAGAATTGATGTTGTTTGACCTTAAACTGCTACTCTAATGATTGCTGGTGTTACTTCCTTCCCTCTCATACCTCTCTCTTGTCTCTCCAACAGGCAACCATCTTGCCTTTGCTTTCTAAAGAAAACAGGGGAAGTCAAAGCTCCTGACATCTCTAGCTTTGGCCGTGGTCACACCTGGGTTTCGATCCTGATCTTCAGAAGGTCCGGCTTTTCCTCTTCTTCCCATCACGTGATTTAAATGTGGGAGAAGAGGTCTCACGTCAAAATCTGGTTTTTCAATTTTAAAGTGCAGTTCAGCCCCCTTGGCCAGCAGGTGGCGCTAGCACTTGAAAAAAATGGAAGACTTTTCTGGGGGAATTTATGCTGTGTCAGACCTGATTGAATTTCCTGTTACTCCGATATGGAGGCAAATTAAAAAAATCAGCACCGATCGTCCCCAGGAACAGCCGGTGGGTGCTATGCAAAAAGAAAGAAAAAGAAACCCGGATCATGCAGTGAGGTCCCATGGCGTCTGCCTCCTTAAAAGCCGGATTTCGAAAGCGAGGCAAAAATTCCCCAGGCTGGAAGGTGGGTCACAGAAACCTCGCTAAAGGGAGCATTACTGGGTTTTCTTTTTCCTTTTTTTTAAAAAAAGTGCGGTGGCCATGAGGACGGTATTTTTGAGCACAATTTATTTAGTAATTTAAACTCTCTTTAAAGGGACGTGGGGCCGAGCCCTTTATCATCATGAACTAGGCCTGAATGTAGTGTAAGTAGGTAAGAGGTTGGACTTCCAGCCCCTGTGCAGATTCAATGAATTCTTATTTCCAAAGGGTGCTGCACAGCTGTTCAGCGCTCTCCTAAACTCTATATAGCTCTATAGACTCAAAGGCAGCCCTAAGGTCTAACAGCTGTTTCCAAACCTAAAATATTATTCCTAATTTCTACTCCTTCTTTCTGCTTTTATGAGGGCTGCCAACCAAGTTTTCTTGTGCTGCCAAGGGTCTTAAATTCAGTTACCTCTTGTAAAGTTAAAAAGGTAACGGTTCCCCCCCGCACATATGTACTAGTTGTGTCTAACTCTAGGGGCAGTGCTCATCTCCGTATTCAAGTTGAGGAGCTAGTGTTGTGCAAGTCCATGGCCATGTGGCTGGCATGGCCATGGACTTGCTGTTTTACCTTCCTGCTTTTTATGGTGGTACCTATTTATTTACTTGCATTTACACGCTTTCAAACTGCTAGGTTGGCAGGAGCTGGGGTTATCAGCAGGAGCTTGCTCCGCTGCATGGTACCCAGGATTCAAACTGCCGAGCTGCCAACTTTGCAGCCGACAGTTTTCGGAAGCCTTAGTCCACTGAGCCACCACGCCCTACTACCTCTTGTACTACCTGCCAATTATATGTTTAGAAAACCTTCACATAGATAGAGACTGGGATGGCCAAAACCTCACCTCCAATCAGGGCCTATTTGATTGACAGCCAACAATTCCCATCCTGCCCTTACATGACCAGCTGATCTCATTTTCTCTCATAAAGGGTGAGCAGGGGAAAACTCTGAGGTAAAAGGGAGAACGGACCCAAGGCAGGCACTTTTTTATAGGTTGCCCCAGGCCCTGTGGGGAAGGCACATTTTTACACCAAAATCTGGGCAAGCGGGCAAAGAAGCCCCACCTGGGAAAGTCTCTTTGCAGGGCAGCCATTGCCCCAATTTGTAGCATGACATGGAGGAGA
The DNA here is from genome assembly GCA_023846285.1 of Phrynocephalus versicolor. Classification (NCBI taxonomy): domain Eukaryota; kingdom Metazoa; phylum Chordata; class Lepidosauria; order Squamata; family Agamidae; genus Phrynocephalus; species Phrynocephalus versicolor. Next base: position 56,270,458 of record JAHTLZ010000237.1, read on the forward strand.
AAACAGAAAAGAGTAAGACACAATTTCAGAGCTCCTATAGTGGATCAGTTTTGTGAAAATTCATTATCTTCCTAGTGAATAGATATTAAAGCTAATGTTCACTGTTAAGATTTTTTACATTGTAACACTTCCTGTCCTCAATGTTTACAATCAACCCCTTCACACTATGCATCTATTGAGTGAAGGGTTCTGCTTGTTCGGAAGCAGAACCCTTCGTTTAGGGAAGGAGCTACATGGTGCATATGACCTCATGAGTGGAGGTGCACAGTGTTGCCCTCTCTCTGTGCTTACGCATTGATGTACCTATAGCAGATAATAAATGAATAATACCAGTACATGTTTCACACTATATTTCAAGAATATATATATTGGTACCTAGTATAAAGGAATTAATTTGTTCCAAATGAAATTATGTTAAGCAAATTTTCCTTTACACAAATTTCCCATAGGAATACATTGAAAACAGAGTGATCCCATTTTTATGTTGTACGGATTCGCCCCATAGGCAATTCTGTTAAGCAAATTGGGTATACATCTCTCTCTCTCTCTCTCTCTCTCTCTCACACACACACACACACACACCCACACACACACACACACACACACACACACACCCACACACACCTATCTGGCCTCCATGTGAATATGCTCAATATATCTGCCTACAAAATACAGATTTATTGTATGTCAGGTATTAATGAGCTTTAAACAAGAGGTAAAATCTTTCTCCCTCCCGCTTTCTTTTCTTTTAAAATTCTGCAAATAGCTATCATTAAAAGCCTTCTCAACTGCAAATCTGAATGATTCAGTGCATGTAATTTTAAAGAAAAATGATTTGGCTGGATGCCTGACTAAACACCAAAAGAAGGCATTTCGCCAAAGGAATTTTGTTTCTTCAGTTTCATTTCAATTATCTGATGTTTCAATTAGACCAACTTTCTCTTTTGCTTGAGTTCCTCAACAAAGTGCTGGTCATCTTTCCTTGCCTGAATTTATAAAATAAATTGACACCGACAGGCAAAGATGATTTCCCATATGATCTGATATATTATTAAATGTCATTGAGCAATGGGGTGTGCACAACTGACCTTTCGTCTGGACAGCATGTCATGTAAAACTTGATAATCTGTGAATGAAGATACATTCTGATGTGTGGGACCTAACATTTGAAGAACTAACGCAATGTCATGGCAAAATCAATGTCAAAGTATGTTTGGAATGTTTAGTAGATGTGCTTGATAATAATAACATTTAGAGCAGTGAAATCTATCATGGATCTGCATTAGAAGAAATAGAAATGTCTATCTGTGCAAAGAAAATGTTTTGTGTGATTACTTTTCATGCTATGAGAGAAATTATCTCGATTTGCCTCTAACTGAACAGTTATACCAATTTAATCATACCCTAATAGTTGGGTTACTTAGCATTCTCTTTCAGGGAACTCTAGTGCTCTCCTCTGAACTACAGCAGATAATTCTAACTGAATCTCTATGATCAGCCCCCCTGGTCCCCTTCCATGACAATCTGGTCAATTGCTATGGAACTAAACCTTTTATTCAAACAAAATTCAACCTAAAGGGACAAAAGAACTATGTGACAACAGGGCAACTGAAAATTCTGTGAATTCCCAGCCTATTTAAGTTTCTGGGAAAAGTTGGGGGGACCTGAGGCCTTCCTTCTCCACCATGTTCAGCATTCCCAACACATGGACGAAACTGGGGATGCCACCACAAGTGGATGCAAGTTGTCACCTGCCCCTGCAGGAGTAGAGCAAGGAAAATTTGCTGGTTGGGCTGTAGGGTCCACTGGAAGCTCTTTCTGCTCTTTACGCTAGGTAGGTTTCCACAATGGCACAGATGAAATCGAGGTGTACTCAGCTAGGTTCCTGGGATGTCCAGGGCTAAAGGCATGGGTCATGACACTCAGGGTGAGGCAGATGTACAGGGCTATCCATATTGAGGCAGATATTCTGGATTCCTGCTGTGGTGATGACAGCTCAGTGCTGATTTTACACTTGGTGGGCACTAGAGCACTGAACCTCATTCTGGCATATATGGTCAGTCCCAATGGAGGACACAAGGAACCATTGATGCTTCTGTCATAGAAATCTCGTTTAGTGGGAAACAAAGTACATAAGGAACATTGGTTCCCCCACCCCCGACAGAGACTCAAAGACTGCTAAGGTAGATGTGGGAAATCTGGTGGCAGTGGGGTATCAGTGATGGTGGGTGGGTTTGGAGGGCAGGATATAACCTTCCAACTCTAGAAAGTCACCCACTTCTGCTTTAGGAACAATATGTTGTTAGTAATGAGGTGTGGCATTTCATGGCAATATATTTATATTCCAAAGCAAAGCATTGCTATTGCAGGTACTTCCCCAGTTCTCCTTGGATTGGCATCGATTAAACCATAGTTATGACTATGGGCAGAAAATGAAAAATTATGTTTCATTTCATTTCCATTCATCTATTCATTTCCATTCCATAGTTTTTGTTTTGTTTCATACAATTTTTTTTCAAAAACATCATACAAAAAAACCCACTAACAAAATGGTTGTGTGTGTGGGGGGGGGGGGCTGGAAACTGGTGGAGGGAAAAAAGTTTTTTTACAAAAAGCCCAGGGCTTTTAAAAAAAAGTTTTCCCTCCCCAAAGCCCCGCCTAGCAGGTGATGGATGCTGTGGTGGGGAAAAAGTTTTTCTTAAAATGGCTTGGGAGGCAGGGAAAAGGTTTAAAAAAAACAAGACTTTTTTTTTAAAAAAAAAAACACCTTTTCCCTCCTACCAAGCCCTGCCTGCCAGCTGATCGGTGCTGGGGTGGGGAGAAACATTTTTCCCACCTGTCTTGGAATGTCATTCTGCCAGCGCTGATCAGCTGGCACATGGGGCTGGGGGAGGGGGAGAAAGTGTTTATTAAAAGCCCTGGGGCTTTTTTTTAAAAAAAAATCTTTTCCCTCCTCCCCCAGTGGTTTACAAATGGAATGAAATTGTTCGTTTCAACAACAATAACAAAACATTTTGTTTCATCTGTAACAAAATGCTGCTTTCTCGTTTCGTTTCATTTCATTTCATTTTGTTAGGTAATGACATGATGAAACAACATTTCATTTTTCATTTTGTGCCCATCCCTAGCTATGACCTGCTCAAATTGAGAAGTGGCTGAGCCTACTCCAAGCAAATCCAGGTTTGACCGAACTCAACTGTACCCCCTACAAGGAGTACAGTGTAGCTAGATTTCTCTCCCAAAACGTCTGTGCCCCACCCTATGCTGGGATTATTTACACTCACAAATTACATATTCCACTAATGTCTTTTGCAGTGCATATTGTGGTTATAATAGTGGCAGTGGCAAAAGGAAGGAGTAGATACCTCTTTTCCTTCTCATCTTCCCTATTTCTCTTGGCAATGCCACTATACAGCTAGATGGCCTAGGCTCTCCTTTGGCTCTCATACTTTTCCTAATTTTACCAAACAGAAAAAGTACTTTGCACATTAATGCTGAAACGGGCTTGTGAATGACTGCATCTGAAACTGACATGGATTGAAAATTATCTGTTCCATCTGTCATTACTTGTGAGTCAAGGAATGATGATGTTCCAAGATGAGTAAAACGATATCAATGTGCCTATTACTGTGAAAAAAAGTGATGCAAAAAAAAAAAAAAAACAATTAAAGATCATATCCCAGAATCAGATGATATTAAGTATAGCAATTTATGCTGATTTTTAGGGCATTTTCCCTTGTGGTACATAATTGGCTAATACTACAAACTAAACATATCCTAGAATATTTTTGCTTTGTGTTTGGGCCAAGCCACAAGGACATGTTGATAGAGAAGGAAAATGATGGTGCAATTTTTTCTCAGTCTCATTAAAAACCCATGAAGGTTCAGTTACAGTATTGGATACAACATGGAATTATATTTGTAATGTTCAGCTGGATGCCATGCCGCCCTATGTGGAAATAGGAACATGCACTGGTTTTGGACAGATGTGTAAATATGAACTGAATTATAGGTGTTTGTGCCTTTCTGGGGTGAGCAAACATACCCATAAAATGAACGGGAGCTGCACTCCCATGGATCCATCATGGTAAATGTAACATTCACATATCATTATTAGACATGTGGAAAAACAAAGAAAAAATTAAACTGAAAGCAATGAATATTAAGAGTACACTCTTAATCTTTTAAAGGAGTTCTTTCTTTTAAATTCAATCACCTGTGATCTGATGGACACAGATCACTGTGGACTAGAGGTGGGCACGAAAGGAATTAAAAATTCATTTTGTTATTCATTATTCATTTCGTTAGGTAATGAAACGAGTAACAAACAGCCCTCTCTAAGAAAAATGAAATGAAACGAAACGGAATTTTCCATTTTGTTTCATTTTGTTTTTTTGTTTGGCATCTTCTCCTACCTTGCTGCCACCCTCTGCCATCAACCAGCCTGTGGAAGGGTTTCCAGCTCCTACAAAGGAGAGAGAGAGAAAGAGAGAGAGAGAGAGAGAGAGAGAGAGAGAGAGAGAGAGAGAGGCATCAGCCCGCACTACAGCATTTTGCTGCTTGAGGTAAAAAAAAAAAAAAAAAGAGCTGACTGGCCTGTGGACTAGCTGGCCAGTGCTAGGATATCTTAAAAAAAAAGCACTGACCCAGCCCATGGGCCAGCTGGTCAGTGTATGCGTGAAAAACAAACAAACAAACAAACAAAAAGGCAGGTGGGCGCATGAGCAAAATATTTTAAAAAAACATACAAATTAAAATTAGAAGAAATAAAAAAATTGCTGATCCAGCCCAGGAGCCACATGGTTGGCAAGAGTAAAACAAAATTTAAAAGAAGAGAGGAAAATGCGCCCAAATGGCCAGGGGCATGAGAAAAAAATAAAATAATTATAAATAAATGAAAATAAATAAAAATAAAAAGCACCAACCTGGCCCACAGGCCAGATGGTGGGTGCATGCATAAATAATAATAATAATAATAATAATAATAATAATAATAATAATAATAA
>JAHTLZ010000237.1:56275473-56291497 GCA_023846285.1 Phrynocephalus versicolor
ATAATAATAATAATAATAATAATAATAATAATAATAATAATAATAATTACCGTCAGACGACCAAATGGCATTGCTTTTCTCTTTCAAGTTGATTATAGGGACTTGAAATTTTTAAAAAGGAGAGACAGTAATTTTTTTAAAAATCAGTTCCCCTAGATGGAGGTCAGTTTTTTCTCCAATACCACCTTTATGTTGAATCAGTCCCTTTGATGTCAAATATCATGTGGTATATCTTTTGTGTTTTGCAGTAATGAGGACAGATGGTTGTGAGGAAATTTACTTATTTAGCAGCAGAATTACCACAAACAAGAAGAGCTATTATGAGACTCTAGTTTTGGCACCTGTTAAGCAAGCCTATCTGTGGAAAGGAATATAACTTCAGACAAAGCTGTGCCGAGGGGTCTGGTTATGTGCTGTTGCTGATGGTGATGATATGTGACACTTTTCAGGGATTTCTATGTAGAGAGTACCTGTACTCATGTTTACTGTTCCCTTTTTAAGGGAACTCCCCTGTCTGGCACAGCTAGAATTTGAGCTCTTATCATTGTTCTTTTACAGAAATATTGTCTCTACCTCTGATGGGCGCCACCCAGAGTCAGAGTTTGCTAGATGGGTGGTATAAAAATTGAATAACTAAATATATAAATAAATTCTCAACCTCTTGTTCCACAGGCTGATTTCTCACTCAGTGAACATAGTGTTTTAAAATTGTCCAGCCCACTTAAACAGATGGCTTATCTACTGTAGGAATGATTTTAACTGAAAGTAAACCAAGTGATACATAAGTTCTTATGCCTACTTCTCTTATGCCTAGAGAAGCAAGGCATCATTTTACAGAACAACACTTCCATCCAAAATGTGTGAGTAGTTGGAATGGAATAAAAACTACTATTTTAAAAATAGCAACAGATAAACAGTTACCCTGTTGGTACATGTTAACACACATTGCAATTTTTACAATACTTCTCCAAGTCCTATCATATGATATTTATTGAATTTTTTTTTAAAATAATCCAGTAGCCATAGGGAGAGAGTAGAGAACTGGTTTTGCTTGGAATTATATTTCAGTGCTATCATTGCTGCCTGAAAAGCACATGGTGTCAAATCCACTATAGCTGGTTTCACAATAAACATCCAGGCAGTGTTACCAAAAGAGCAGCTGATGCTAGAACAATGAAATTTTAGAATTACCCTCCACAGACTCTTCAGGATATCCCCAAATTAAACGCTTCCTCCGCTCCTTGGTGGAGGTGCAGGGGGGAAGCCAAAAGGTGCCTCATCCAAAAAAGAGCTGCCTTTCAAAACTTTCTTTATGATAGACAATGCTAGCAAACACCCAACAGATTTGTCCTAGGAGGGAGTACAGATTGAGTTCCTCCCACCCAACACAACATCTGTCATTCAACCTTTGGATCAAGGCATCATCCGTGCCTTTAAGGCACTTTATACTTGGAACTCTGTGCAGCATCTTGTTGAGGACATGGATTCACACAATAATTTTTCTGTTAAGGAGTTTTGGTGTAATTTCACTACTGAAACATATCTTCAAATGATCCAAAAGGTTCTATAGGAATTGAAACCTGGAACTTTAAATGCATGTTGGAAAAAGCTGTGTCCAGAATATGTCCACAATTTCAAAGACTTATCTTCAGAAGAAAGTCAACATTTGGCAGTTGATAAGGTATTCAGCCTGACAAAGATTTTAGGAGAAGAAGGATTTGATAGCATGCCACAAGAAGATGTGAATTAGCTCATTGATGTCCACTCTGAACCACTGTCAGATGAGGATTTGGCTGAATTACAAAAACTGCTAGGGAGGAAGAAGAGGAACAAGGTGATCCACCACAGGAGGAGGAGGAGAAGGAGGAGGAGGAGGAGGATGGTCTTTCACTAGAAATACTTGCAGCTATGGCAAAAGCTGCAGAAGAACTTCAGTTGATGGCTGAAACATGGGATCCCTCTATGGTTCAGTCATTGCAGTTCAAAAATGTGACTGATGTTGCAATGCAATCATACAAAACTCTCCTCGCCATTATGAAGAAGCAACACCAGCAACTGCCCATCACAATGTTTTTTCAACCTGTAAAAAAGACTTCAGTTGTAACCCCACAAGAAGACATGTGACACTGAGAAGCACCTGATGAAGAGATGTAGTTTCCTTTTATGTACAGTGCAGTAATTCCAAATAGCATAGTCCTGAATCAAGCTGGAATCCCTAGCATGTACACTTTATTGAAACAGCGACGCCTACGCTGGCTTGGACACGTTGTGAGAATGGATGATGGTCGGATCCCAAAAGATCTTCTGTATGGAGAACTAATGCACGGAAAGCACCCCAGAGGGAGACCACAGCTGCGGTATAAGGATATCTGTAAGAGGGACCTGAAGGCCTTGGGAATGGACCTCAACAGTTGGGAAACCCTGACCTCCGATCACACTGTCTGGAGGCAAGAGATACAGCATGGTCTACATAAATTTGAAGAGGCATTTGTCCAACAATATGGAGGGACCGCAATATATGAACCATGATGTGGTGGGGGGCTGCTGTATCACACCAATGTTCCATATTATCTGCAAACTCAAAGAAGAACAGTATCTATTTTGCTACTGCATAATACAAAGCCCCTAATCATTCTGCAGGCCACACCTTAGACCTGGTCTTCTGTCCCTGTATGGATATTGGAAACCTCAGTGTAAAGGGACTTTCTATAGTCCCATTGTCATGGACAGACCATTATCTGGTGCACTTAAGACTCACTGGAACTCAGAGCCTGGGCAGGGGTGGAAGTCAGACAAAAGCAATTCATCCAAGAAGGTTGATGGGTCCAGATGATTTTGTAGCTGCCCTAGGGGAGTTTCCCACCTCTTCCATGGATGTTTCCATTGAATCCTTTGTTGATCTCTGGAATGGAGAAATGACCAAAGCCATTGACCTCATCGCCCCTAAACACCCCTTTCCTCGAAGTACAGCCAAACTGGCTGTTTGGTTTACTAGGGAACTGGTAAATATGAAAAGGGTGGTCCGTAGAGCTGAAGGGCGTTGGCAGAAAACCAAAACTAAAACATAAAGAAACAGTGAAAGGCCATTGGAAAGCTTATTCCAAGGTAGTGGAAGCAGCAAAGAAATATTTTTCTCTCCCATTATTGCTTCGGCATGGAATCGCTCAGTGGAGCTTTTCCAAATGGTCAAAAGTCTGTTACATGCTGACCCACAGGTGGATAACACAGAATTTGCACAACACTTTACAGCCAAAAATTGTACATATCTGGGCTGATCTGAATGCTGCTATTGATCTGGATCCTATAAATAAAACTGTCCCCCTTGCCTGCCCTGTATTAATGATGAGTTTTGGCCCCTACAGCCTGAGGATGTGGTCATGACTCTTGGGGACATGAGGGACACCACATGTCTATTGGACCTTTGCCCTTCCTGGGTCATAAAAGCTGCTGGAGAGGGTCTGGTTAGGAAGAGTAATGAATACTGCCATTGTAGCAGGGCAGAATTCCAGCATGCTTGAAGGAGGCAATAGTGAAACAGCTGTTTAAAAATCCCTCTTTAGATCCAACAATACTGAACAATTACCTACTGGTATCTAACAACCCATTCTTGGGTAAGGTCCTAGAGTGGGTTGTGACCTCACAGCTCCAGAGGTTTCTCAATGAAATAAACTATCTGGATCCAGCTCAAGCTGGCTTCAGACCTAGTTATGGGACTGAGATGGCACTGGTTGCCTTAGTAGATGACCTATGCATGGAAATGGATAGGGATCTGCATCCCTTTTGGTCTTACTAGACCTCTAAGCTGTTTTTTACATGATTGATCACAGCATCCTCCTGACTCGTCTCTCTGAAATGGGACTTGGGGGTTACTGTCTTACAGTGGCTTCAGTCCTTCCTGCAGGAGAGAATGCAAAAAATGGTGTTAGGGGACTCATGTTCAATACCACAGCCACTGACCTGTGGGGTACCTCAGGGTTCTGTGCTGTCCTCTATGTTAATTGATACTTATATGAAACCACTGGGGGAAATTATTCAGAGTTTTCCCACTGGGGGAAATTATTCAGAGTTTTCAGAGTGACACATAACCGAGCCTTCTCTGTGGTTGGTCCTGTGCTCTGGAACCATCTCCCGAGTCAGTTGCGCCTTGCATAGTCCCGGCCAGCCTTTAAAAAAAGCCTTAAAACCTGGCTTTTTCGCAAGGCATTTGGCGACTGTTAACCTTTTTTTTTCTTTGTCCCGCCTCTTGCCAGTGGTTTTTATTGTGATTTTATTGTGATGTTTATAGTATGATTTTTTCTTCCATTTTTATTATTGCTTTTTCTTCTATTATTTAGTTTGTTATTATTGTTATTGTTACTGTTGTAAACCACCCGGAGTTCCTTCAGAAGACAGGTGGTATATAAATAAATAAATAAATAAATAAATAAATAAATAAATAAATAAATAAATAAATAAATAAATGATAAAATTAATTTAATATTTTCTTTTTCCTTTTAATGTATTAATTAATAACTCTACTGATTTAAATCTTATTCCTAACTATATTGTTACCATTACACAGTGAGAAGTAGAAAATGTGAATGTAAGTTGACAGTTCAGAAAAGAATACAGAGAAAATAGCTGCAGTTCAGGCTTGCACCAGCACATATCCTAACAGTAAATGCTCTGTGATTGTGATCAAAACCTATGCCCACATTTCAATTGAAAAGAACCAGTTTGAAAAAAATATTTCTGGTGTCTTTTCCTGCTTCTAGATGTCATTGATTCAGGCCAAAGTCATTGATAGGTTTTGCTTTTACCCAGTTCCTCTTGTGGTAATTTCATGGTATATTCAATTATGTCCTCCCACTACCTTTGCAGCCATTTTCTTTAAGTTCAATTTCTCAAGTAATCACTCTAGGATGTAATAGAAAAAGATTTTACTTTCATTTCTTCTTCTGGCATAAAGGAACTTAGCATTTTACTTTTTAATTTATATGAGGTAATTGGACTCTAAATATCAGGAATTATTTTTGTTAATTTTAATAAATATATGCATTCATATATCCATTCATATATTTTTGGATGGTGCAAGGGAAGTAGGGTATCGAAACTAGGAACCATTATACAGTGGTACCTTGTATAAAGGAATGTATTCGTTCCAAATTAAATTATGTTAAGCAAATTTTCCTTTATACAAATTTCCCATAGGAATGCATTGAAAACAGAGTAATCCCTAATTGTGACCATTTTTATGTTGCATGGATTCACCCCATAGGCAATTCTGCTAAGCTAATTTCCCCTATCTCCAGAATTTTTTATGTTGTACAGATTTTATGTTATACAAACCGTTTGTTATACAAGGGTCCACTGTAACTGATATTTGTAACTATCAAATTTTACTTCAGAGATATTTTGAAACTATAGAAATGTGTCATTATTAAGTGAATTCTGAATATTTCTTAATCTGAATGCACACCTCTAGGTTTACAAAATTTCCTACTAAACTGTTAAATATAATTCCTCCACCTTAAGGAATAGATATGACATTAAGGACTGGTAGAAGCTATTTTCCCTCCCTGTTATTGTAGGTCAAATTGGATTACTGGGCACATGAATGGATGGATGACATCATAAGAGTGATGGACTGCATGTCTTCTTAAGTTGATTGATTTTATTTTTCAGTGGTTTTGATTTCTGAAATTTTAAATGCTCATTTAGCATGAGATTGATCATGGTTATTTGTCATACTGAAAACTCAACTGAGATTTATAGAACCTTTTCAGATATCCTTTAAGCGTCAGTTATGCCAAGGATAGTGGAAAATCTTTCCTTTGTATATGGTTGTAGGAGAAAAGACAGCCATAGTGGATATTCTGATATGTGCACAGTAGAGTTATAAATTCCTTTTTCTTACGTGCACCTCCTCTTAGATATGTTGCTCCTCACACACTCACCCACCATGCTGTCACAACCTTTCCAGAAATAGCACATTGAGAAAAGAGCATTTCCAGCACTGCAAGATTATTCCTGGAACAAATGCCTTCTGGGAACGATGCTACAGCCAAAGCCTTAAATAACTTTTAAAAGTCGCCGTACATATAATAAAGCAAATGGAGTGCTGATCCCAAGTAACAGCTACTCAGCTCATCGCCCTTCTACAGGCCAAATCATGTTAGTGTCAGTCCCACTGAATCAGCGATCTGGTTCTTGAAACATACTCGCGCGCTCTCTTCCTGATGTTGGTCAGGATGGATGAGATTTGTCATCAGTTTTTGATGGTGAGATAGGCAGTGCTCTTTTAATGCTGGGGAATTGCTTGCACAAGCTTGAATTTTTCTCCAGATGTGATATGTTTTAAAAGACACAGGTGGTAATATATGATTGAGACAGTCATTCTTGTGTTGCCCAAAGTGTTTTTTGAGCTTTAAGAAAATAACTGAAAATCTCAAAAGCCCAGCATAAGCAATCTAGGTTGTAAGTCACTTGAAAACAGTGCAACAAGAGTTATTAATAGATCATGGCTAAATTGTTTAGGTCATTTTTGTCATGTGTGATATAGTTACAGTTTGGAATTACAGCTGTTATAATTACACAGAACTCAGCCTCTCAATAATTTAATTCTAGTGTCACTGCATATGTTTCTTAAGAAGTTCCCATACCATTTTTGTTTCAGTCTATGAGCATGCTTTTTTCAAGGACTTAAGAACTGCATAGCACTGGTGTAAATGGTACTGAAGAGTATCAAATTTTGGCTAAAATTTGCTCTTTGTTTCCCTCTCTAGCTACCTATAATGTTCTGGCTGGGAGGCACAGTATGGTGCAGTGGCCAACTGTGTTTGCAAATGAAATTGTGAGAGGAAATAGGATATATTAAATTTGGAATAACTGAATTTAGCTTTGAATTTATGTCACAATACTGGAGGCTCACTATAACCTTCCTCTGCAGCTGCTGTTGTTCATACCTTAAGTTCTCACTGTAAACTTAGTGGGAATCATGATAGATGAACTCAGTTTATTGTGAGAAGAAATTTGTAAAGTCTAATTGAATTAACAGGACTATATGTGAAGAAAATTGATTTAACATTCATGTTTTGAGGTTATTTTATTAAAGAACACAAAGCTTTCATATTCTGAATTAGAGATGGGCACGAAATGAGCAATTTTTCGTTTTCATTTTTGTTTTTCCGTTTCGTTACATAACGAAACAAAAACGAAAAATTTGCAAAAAAAATCCATGAAAAACGAAAACGAACCAAAACGGACCCCTAAATGACAAACGACAAACGAAACACCATTTTTTTGAGTCGTGCCCATCTCTATTCTGAATGTTCATAACTACAAATATTTCTTATAAGTGCTTGGATAAGTTGATCTAAAATTTTGGATGTCTTCCAAGGCAAAGTAGAAGAAGAAGATTTTAAAGAATAAGCCTCTTGCTCTTAAATGATATCATCTAGGCAATGCTCATCTTTTAAGGTTTCTCTAAACTCTCCTTCAGAATACTCTGAAAATGTGTTATGTATCTTGGGAGACATTGCTGTTTATAGTTGTTTGATCGTGAACATTTCTCTCCACCACTTTTTCTTTGTTTCTTTTTCTTTTCCCTTGCATTGGGATGTGACATCATCCAGCCAGATGGCAAATTCAAAAACAGAGACATCCTTGTTATAAATCAAGCCGGTTACTAGCATCCATCACGCTTACCATTAATATCTGTGCTTTACCTGAGACTTTCAGAGCTATGCCTGCCTGTAAATAAACTGCTGTAAGAACAGAAGGGAGTACTTTATTTGTCTGATGCTGTCATTGAAGTAGTAACCAGATGTAAGACCATACTTATCCAATTAGAAGAATCTCTCATTTGGTGACACTCTTATATGTTTGCTTGCCATACACTGTAAGAGTCAGAATGAGATCCAGCTTTTATTGAAAAATCTCTGGGAAGCAAAAAGCAAAGTGTGTGGCTTATATACCATGCAGTAGTGGTTAATACACCCTTTGTGTGTGTGTGTGTGTGTGTGTGTGTGTGTGTGTGTGTGTGTGTGACAATTTAATTATACAGGCTACACACTGCCCCGCACACCCAATCAGCTACATACTCATTTGACCAACCTCAGAAAGATGGAAGACCAAGTGAACTTTGAGTTGACTGCCAGAATCAAATGCTGACTGTCAGCACAGTTTTGACAGCAATACCACAATTTAACCACTGCACTAGACATGGGCACGGAGCGGTGAAATCTTCATTTCCGTTTTTGGTTTTTCGTTTCCAGAAGTAATGGAAATGGTAACGGTAATTAAGCCATTACAACTTGAACCCGAACCAAAAAAAGAAAAATTTGGTCGGTTTTTTTGTTTCTGTTTGTGGCATTGCGGCGATCGCGCGATGCGAAGCACAGATAAAGTTTTTAAAAGTTTGAAAAAAAAAAACACCCGACTCCTGGCTGAAAAAGCAGGCGAAAATATGCCTGCCTGAGGCTTTGCCACCTACCAGAGGGGTGGTTTCCAGCCTTCCCCCCCTCTCCTGTCCTGGGCTGCTTGCACCAGGCTGGGGGGGGGTCATCCTTGTCGTCTCACCAATGCCATGTGGTGGTGGGGATCCAAAATGGCTACCACAATTTTTCTTTTGAAATCATGGTCAAAAAACACACCAAAGCACAACAGACACATGTGAAATTTATTTATTTTAAATGCCTGAATTTTAATAGTAGCAGCAGTGATTTTTTAATAGCAATAAAACGTCACATTGATTTTATTTTATTTTATTTTATTTTTTATTTTTTTAGACCTGCCCATTTGGGCTGGGCATGGGATGGGACCATGCAAATGTTTTGAACAATTCCACCAATGGCATGGCCAGGTTTTGACTGACATTTCTGGATGTCTTGGAGGACATAAAAAGCCGAGGCACTTTCCAGAAACTGCAGTCGGGTCGGAGGGCTGTGCTGGTGGTGCTTGTGCGATCGAGACAGAGATTATTCGAGGAGGGAGGCCTGGGAGGCTTTAGGCTTTAAGTTAGGCAGGCAGGGAGGGAATTGATTTTATTAGAAAATAATTTCTTTGATTCCCTGCAGCTTTGTCTGGCGAAGGGAAGCAGTTAGAGTTTTTTCTTTGTTCTCTTCTCTGGCTGTTTGTGGGGAGAGGATTTTTCTGATATTGGATAAAGGGGGAGGGTCGAGTGGTAGTTGGAGGTGTGGATTTATTTTAAAATATATTATATAGTACCATTTATTTTCTATTTCCCCAACTTCAATTTGCTTGCACACACACACATTTGGGGTGCAAGCCAAGAACAGAACCTCTATCCTACGTGGAGAATATTTTACAATATTATTTAGTTTACTAATTACTTACTTCAGTGTTTGTTTTTAAACTTGTTGTGTTGTATGTGCACTTGAACACACAGACACATTCCATTTAAGTGGATCAGAAGAATTTAGAAAATTATTTTCATTTTATCCCTGACTACAACTACTAAACTATATTGTATTTATTTTCACCCCAATATCTCAGTTTGCTTGGCACCTGTATGTCCACTTTTTGAGTGATTATGACACTGAAGATAAATTATTCCCCCTTTTGGCAAGATGTATGTGTATTTCTTCTACCACACTGGCTTGTGCCTGTGCTTTGACACATAATTGGCAGGGACGTGTGGGATTTGATGAATACTTGAAACTTTTTTGTGAACAGAAAACTCTCCATAGTGGATCCTTTCATGATGTACCACTGAAGTGGAGGAGGACAGAGACTGCCCTTTGAGGTTTATGTTACTCATATCCTCAAAGACATAAGTCTTTGCAGGGTGAAGCAATCTGATACATCTTAGTACTTAGAAGTGGCCTGTGCAGTTAATTATTTACTGCAGGTGATCTACTACTACTACTACTACTACTACTACTACTACTACTACTACTACTACTACTACTACTACTACTACTACTAGAGGTGTAGAGGTGGTCATAAAAATGGGAGAGAAACTTTAGAAATGTGCAAAATGGCCTCATATTTCTAGAAGATTTTTTTAAAGGAAAACCTCAGAATACTTTCCAACAAAATGTTTTCTAAGAAATTTGGGCTCTTTTCCAAAGTTTATGCTGAGTTTCAAATGTCATACTTCAGAGAGGCCACTGTACAAATATTGTGTCTCTGTTAAAATTCTTTGCAATACAGCTCCTTCTTTGTGGAACTTCTAGCAGGAATGAGGCATGTCATTTTTGCATCCAGCTTCAGGGGAAAAATGATGATAATATAGTGCTATAGTTCGTTTACCAATGTCACAAATTTTTATATGCCATAAAAAGGTTTTCATTTTTCTGTCTCATTCCTGAGACCTTTCAGAATGTATTCTGGTAATATTTTTGAGCTTACTGTATCTTTACAACTACTCATTTCTGTTACTTTTCACTTTGTTTCATCACTCTGTAGCTTTCCTGGCTGCCCTCACTTCCAGATTCGAAAATGCCTCATGGAAGGAGCAAACTATATGGCATCTTTCCTTGGGCTTTAACTGAAATATGTGAAACTGGCTGTAGATGAAGCAAAGGGAGGCTGCCAGCTGGCCTTGAAATGAATGTAGGATTGTGCTCAAGACATGTACATGCAGTCCTCAAACCCCTTATAAGGATATAGGGGCAGGAACTCTGAATTTCACTTATGAGAACTTCTCACTTTTCTAGATTATTTCAGAAGTAAATTTATTTTCAATCCAACTGAATGACAATAGTCAAAATTATCATGTCACTGCTAGTTCAAGATAACTGCACAATCTACGCTGGCTGAAATTCTGTTATTTAGCATAATAAAATTTATAACTTCTAATCTGCTCCTAACCAGCAGATAAAACATCCTCCTCACCATAAAACTGGGGGCCATGGGTTCATACACCAAGTCAGGGTGCATGTGTGCCACTGAGAATTTCAGTGGGGAAAATTGTCTTGCCAGTTGAAACTGTTAAGAACAGAAATGGGGATGAAATGAAAAATAAATCTCATTTTCTGATTAATTTGGCTGATTCATCAAAATTTGGTAATTTGTATTAATCATAAATGATGTTCCTGACAAATATGAATTGATGAATTTTAGCAATTTTTGATTTGTTAATTCATTGGGCCTTAAAATGGCTCCTGAGGCACCTAGAGACACCAAACTCAGAGGGATGTTTCTTCTGACTTTACTATACAATCCCAACAAGTTTGGTGACAATTGGGTCTCCTCTACCTAGTTACTATAGGATACTTTTCTTGGGAGCCCCATTTTGTGTCTGTATAACTCAGATGTCTGAAACCCAATCTTCACCAAGCTTGGATGCATTGTAGAAGCAAGTTTGGAGTAGCCTCTTTGCAAGTTTGGTGTCCCTAGGTACATGGGTGGGGCACCTTCCTTATTTGAGGTGCATAGCTCAGAGGTATGAACCCCAATTCTCACCAAATGTTCAAGGTTTATAGAGAAATCAGATGCCCCTAGGTTCCTTGGAGGCCATTTTATAAAATTTAAAGTGGAGATGAATTGATTCCTTGATTTCTCAATTCATAACTGGAAATTCATTAATTCACTAATGTATTAATTTTTCAGCCCCAACAAGTCATGAATCATGAAAAATCACATTTTTTAATTTATTCCCATCTCTAGCTAAAAATGTCCATATGATTATGAATTGCCTTCCTTTGGGAGATGCGGATGCAAAAAATCATGGATTGGATCCAAAGACACTTTCTGAAATGGCAACTCCCTTTCCTTTGCAGCTACAAGAAGGAAGTTTGGATTAAACCCCATTTGGACATTCCCCAAAGCTATTTCTGCTTCAGAATTTCTCATTCTAATAGGCATAGCCTTGATTATAGATGAAGCTCCATGTATCAACTTTATTATTTGCTGTGAATTACAGTATTTGCCTAGCTCAGCTTTTGGAGGAAGTTATAATCTTTCTAATCCTGAAATGCAAATGTATAGCATTCCGGCAAACTCATAAAATAATTATTCACAGTCACATTTATAATTAACAGTGATAGAAAGTCTATCCTTTCCATTAGTACTGTTAAGAATAAGAGTTAAGGCAAGTAATTAAGAAATGACAGAATGAAAGAGAAATATTAGGGGCTAGCACAAAGTAGAACAGCTCTTATTTTCTGCACTTCAGCAACAGGAAACAATCAGAAAGGTCTTTCAAGTAATTACGGTAGATTTAGGTGGTGTAGAGCAACAGGCCTTCACAAATCTTTCAAAACAAATTGTAAATGGACTGTTAGAGGCAGTTTATGTGAAGACAGGAAGGGAGACAAAAGTGGAGGTGGGTGGGAGGGAAATACACCACAGATGAAATGTTATGAATGAGGTGTGATTGAAGTTAAACTACTTCTGTGTACTTATGTTCAGCGCTGGAGTTAGTTTTAAACACTGTTACTTCTAGCACAGCTTATAACTATCTTGCAGGTGGTCAGAAAAATAGCTTGATAATATTTAAGGAAGAAAATCTATAACAGAGCGAAGGGATAAATTCTAAATGGAATCCAATTATTTCCAAGTGAAAAGGAAAGGTTTCAAACAGCCGAGTGTTCCTTTAAAGAAACAAGAATAACAAAAGCCAAGAGAGTGGGTGCCTGTGATACAAATCCTTACTGAAAATGAACAGCAAAGTTTACTTGTACAGTACATGAGTTGAAGTATGAGTTTTGGAAGGCAATTAGGCATGTAAAGGCCCATTACCAAAATATTGTGGTTCAGGAACATATATTAAAGAAGTGTGAATTGATGAGGTGTATGAGTTTAGGATTTGGAATTTTTTTTAAAAAAAAATCTAGCTTCTGTAGTCATAGAATCATAGAATCATAGAGTTAGAAGAGACCTCAGGGGGCATCCAGTCCAACCCCCTGCCATGTAGTAACCCCCATCACAGTATTTCCGACAGATGGCCATCCAGCCTCTGCTTAAAAACCTCCAAAGAAGGAGACTCCACCACCCTCCGTGGCAGTATATTCCACTGCCAAATAGCTCTAACCATCATGAAGTTCTTCCTAATGTTCAAATGGAATCTCTTTTCCTGTAGTTTGAAACTATTGCCCCGAGTCCTAGTCTCTGAAGCCATGGAAAACAAACCTGTTCCCTCTTCAATCTGACATCCTTTCAAATATTTAAACATAGCTCTCAGATCCCCTCTCAGCCTTCTTTTTGAAAGGCTAAACATTCCCAGTTCCCAAAGCTGTTCCTTGTAAGACATTTCTTCCAGACCTTCAACCATCCTGGTTGCCCTCCTCTAGACCTGTTCAAGGTTGTCAACATCCTTTTTAAATTGAGGTGCATCGAACTGGACACAGTACTCAGGTGGGGTCTGACCAGAGCAGAATAGAGTGGTACAATCACTTCCCTTGATCTAGATGCTAAATCCAGCAGAAAAGGATGATATTAAATCAACCAGCAACAGGCAATACCACATGATTCACTCTTTCAGAACATCAGCTCCTGCCACCTGCTTTTCATGGGCTTTGCTTCTCTGTGTGACCATGCCAAGAGAGACGAAGAGAACAGCCACCACAAACCATGCCTTCTTGGCTGTGTCTCCCACAGGGCTCCTGTTGAACATTTCTCATGCCTCCCCCCCCCCTTCCATCCTTTAACAGAATGCTTAACTGTCTACTGTTCCAGGAAGCGTTTAGGGATGTCCTCCTATAAGTTGACTTTACAGGTACTCCTGTAGAGTGTTTGGAGATAATCTGGCTATTATATTGTTTATATTTTTATTTGGTTTATTGCTTTTATGTGTACAACACATAGAGCAGTGTTGTACACCAAGTCAGCAGCATATGAATGAATGAATGAATGAACGAACGAACGAACGAATGAATAAGAACATGCTGTAGCTAAACTATAGACATGAACACAGACTCGTAGAGATGCAACCGTTATTTTTTTTTTCTTATTCCAGAACTAACGATACAGTGTATTTTCAAAGAAAAATATGAGTTACCCCTTTTGTCACCATTCCACTGACATCCAATTGGTATGATAGCTGTTTTTCTAGATGTTCCACTTGTATGGAAAATGTATCCGCTCCTTCAAGAAATATTGAAAGTGTTGAACCAAACAGTTTTAACTTCAACATATTTTATAGTATAATTGTACCCTTTTCCCCATGGCATCATTTTAAAAAATCAGTGTAATTGGCATCTGCAATATAGGTGACAGCACTGTGTACCATTAAGTAGTGCTGTTTGTGGTGAGCATCCTTTTGTTTCATCAGAATTCCATTAATATGAAAACAATGCATGATTGTCTTACTGCTTTCAAATTATGATTAATATAACTAAAATTAAATTTTTAATTAATGCTACATGTTGCTGTTCAGCCACCACAGGTGGATGATTAATTTATCTTGGCGACATTACTTGTGATCACCAGTTACACTTTTCTTCTCTATAAGGTAAGATTGCTGGAAGCCGCATTCATTTAAAATGGCTTATCTGTTGGTGAATCACTTTGAGTACCAAGTACCCTGGAATAGGTTTCAGAAGATTACAAATGTAGCAGGATTGGATATTTGGTAGTCTTCTTCAAGCTTCAGTTTTTATGCTATCAAAGAGAAGCTAATCAGAAAAAAGAAATGCCTTATAAATGCTGTTGGTATGCACATAATCTCTAATTAATATGATTAAATCTGTATTACAGCTTTCAGTTTTCAGCATGGAACCTACAATTAATGTATGATACATAGAGCTTACAATGCAATG
Organism: Phrynocephalus versicolor; assembly: GCA_023846285.1. Classification (NCBI taxonomy): domain Eukaryota; kingdom Metazoa; phylum Chordata; class Lepidosauria; order Squamata; family Agamidae; genus Phrynocephalus; species Phrynocephalus versicolor. The sequence continues at coordinate 56,290,179 of JAHTLZ010000237.1, forward strand.
AATGTGCAAACCCCTCTGAGCAGATAACCTGCTTTTTATTAGCATTATGCCCACAGTCAAAATTGTTATCCAGTAATGATGGATCTCATAACCCCGCATTGTAACGATCAGATTTTTTTTCTCGGGTTAGGACATTCCTGTACTTGTATTCCAGCTTTGTCTTAGTTCTGTATCCAGTTGCAAGGCCATTTCCCCCTTCAAATATTTATAAATGATCATAGATGTCCAAATGTTATTTATCCATTACTGTTTAGCTGCTTGCTTCAGAGACTTCCACTTACGTGCTATGCCTGGCTGTACATTTGTATGCAATCGCTGAAGAAGGATTTCAGTTCAAAAATCCAGAGTAATTAGGTTAAAGATAATCTGATCACATGCTCCTATACATCTAGTTTTTACCTGCAAATTTTTCATTTCTTTCCCTCTGATCTACAACCACAAGTTGTACTACTACAATCATACCACCTGCTTTCCAATAATACAGTAACCCCCTGCCGATCGCAGAGGTTAGGGACCCATCCCACCTGCGATGCATGAAAATCTACGATATGCGGAAGTGGGTGGGGTGGGGCCTGGGGGTGGGGGCGCGGGGGGCAATTGCACACCTGTCCGAGAAGTCTTAGGGCGGTGTGTGCAGGCGGTGTTGCGGGATCTTACCTCCGCCGTCCCCCACGCCTCCCCAAGGCTTCTCGGGGGAGCCTGTTTGGGCAGCGTGGAGCGACCCAATCGCCTCACACCGCCCCCCACGTCACCCCGAGGCTTCTCGGCAGAACTGAGGATGTCGGTGCAAAGTGACCCGATCACTCCCCACCACCTCCCAACGCCGCCCTGAGGCTTCTCAGGGGAGCCTGGTTGAGTGGCGTGGAGCAACCTGATCGCTCCCCACTGCCCCTGCACACCCCCAAGGCTTCTCGGGGGAGCCTGGTTGAGCAGCGCAGAGCAACCCAATCGCTCCCCGCTGCCCCCCCACGCAACCCTGAGGCTTCTCAGTGGAACCTGGAAGGGCAGCGTGGAGTGACCCAATTGCTCCCCAATGTCCCCCGACACCCCGATGTGCAGGTACTGCGACCCTGTGATGTAGTGGGACTGCAGTACCTGAACCGCAAAATGGCGGGGGGTGACTGTATAGAAATTATTTTGGATCCACTAGGTGAAGCCTTACAGGAGTGATGTACCATTTTCTGTAGGAAAGGTGAAGCCTGCAGACTATATTCACCTCCTTGTGGTCCTTGGTGTGGCTTCCTAAAAGCCCGGCCAGATGGGTAAAACACCCTTTCTTTCTTTCTTTCTTTCTTTCTTTCTTTCTTTCTTTCTTTCTT
>JAHTLZ010000237.1:56291537-56302503 GCA_023846285.1 Phrynocephalus versicolor
TTATTATTATTATTATTATTATTATTATTATTATTATTATTATTATTATTATTATTATTATTATTATTATTATTATCACTTTTATGGATTGCCCTCTTTAGAGTATTTGGTTACATACTTTGGAAAAGAAAAATTGAGATAGTGGAGTTTGTCAAGATGCTAGTATCTCGTTGAAGGTCCCTTGATCCAACTATTTTGCTCCCCAAGTTGCAAAAACAGCAATTGCAGCTAAGAGATTCTTTAAATCATTGAACGGCATTGCAGTCAGCTTGTAGTTCACATCAGTGATTTTACCATAACACGTAGCTCAGTACCTAGATCATGACATCTGCTATTTTACTACAATTCTCAATGGGCCCTTGCTACAGTTACAGTTTTGGGCCACAAATACAAGTATGCAACAGCCATCATGGCAACATGCCACTGTAATCCAAAATTTAACTTTTTAATACAATGTGCTTCAGCAATTGTCATCTGAACACATCCATTTTGTCCAAGTTGCCACATTTGATTCATTTAATTGACTGACTAACTGACTGATTGATCAATTTATATATTGTCCCATTAGTACCAGCACTACTCTGGATGGTGTACAGGGTGAACTTTAAATTTCACAAGACCCCACATAGTAACACACAGTCAACAATATAGTGGCCCAACTTCAAACTCTGATATTTTGTGTTCTTATAGCTGTCAAGGAATAACAGTTAAGGGCAATGGACATTGATTGCCAAGGCAAAGACCCACAGATTTCCACAGAAATGGAAATGAAAATTTCCTAGCCACTGAATGGTCCAGAAACAACAGATGATATTGAGATAGACATTTGCCTTTGTAATGCCTCTACTACTTTAATATCTATGCATTCATCAAGGAGCTATCACCTCCTTTTAGAAATCAGTCTGGAATGTTTTGAACAACACTACCAAATAATAAGTTCCCGACTCTTTGTGACCCCATGTCCATGGAGTTTTCTTGGCAGGAATACTGGAGTGGTTTGTCAGTTCCTGCTCCAGGCGTCTACAGCACCTAGTATTCTCTGGTGGTCTTCCAACCAAGTATTAACCAGGGCCAACCCTGCTTAGCCTCTGAAATCAGGCAAGATCAGATGTGCTACAAAAGTGTATTTCATGGAGATATTTTCAAAAGCATAGCTACTACAGTGGACCCTCATATAACAATCGGTTTGGATAACATAAAATTTGTACAACATAAAAAATTCTGGAGATGGGGAAATTTGCTTAACAGAATCGTCTATGGGGGCGAATCCGTACAACATGAACATTGTCACAATTAGGGATTACTCTGTTTTCAATGCATTCCTATGGGAAATTTGTATAAAGGAAAATTTGCTTAACAGAATTTCATTTGGAACAAATTAATTCCTTTATACAAGGTACCACTGTATTTCTATATTAGCCAGCCGTCTATTATGGAAAAAACAGCAAAGGGTCTGATGGCACCTTAAAATAAGCTTTATGTACTATACGTTATCATGGACTGTAGCTAGTTCTTCAGCACATGGCTATACCAAATATAACCTGTTAGTCCACAAACTTTTCTGTTGTGTTTCATGTGGAATATTTACAGGCCCTACTTTTCTTTGCATGCCTCTCTAGCATTCTCCCATTATATCTTCCTCATTTCTTTTCTTTCAAACTTCAGGTGCCTCTTACTACTGATTTTACTTCTGACTCCATACATACAATTACACTAGAAAGAATACAACTTCAGAAAATTTCTGCAACAGCTATACTACCTCTTTTTTTTTCTTCAGTACAATGGGCACAAACCACTGGTTGGGTGGTTCATGAGAGTTTGTGAATCAGCTATACTGCTGTACTGCCCTTTAAAGCTCCACCTGTTCCAGCAAGCACTTGCTCAGAGACAGTGGCCTCACTTCCCTGCCCACAGGGTTCTGAGGTGCCAAAACCCTGTTTTACTGATACAAGAACTAGTAATCCATGTCCATCTCTAATGATTACTGCTTGTGACCATATACGCTACTGTGGTGTTAAGGTCACGCTTCCTGACAAGTTCATTGTCTAAGTTTTGAAACTCAGAGATGGTCACCTAGTGGAAGTCTAGTGTTCTGCATCATGGAACCTTAATGTGGTGTCTGAAGTTATTTAATCTTCCTGATTGCTTCTTGTTAGCAAATTCCTTAAATTCTGGAATAACCTGGGTGTCACAGCAGAAGTTTGTAGTTTTTTTTTTACATGTAGCACAGTTTACAAATTATCTTGGCTTGTTTTATAATTGGTCACCAGGTGACAAGTATGATTTTTCAGTCACAAAGATTGAATTACATCTATGGGATGGTGTGACGTCACCCCTTTCACAGGCTGGGTTTTCAAAGGCACAACCGGGTTTTATTTCGACATCCCACTGCTGTGCCACCAAATTGTGATGACACCTCCCTTTTACACGTGTAATTGTGATGGAAATGGTAATGCTGCCACCTTTTATTCACTTGGTAATGCTGCCACCTTTTAGATCTTCGCCTTATGAATTGGGACCAACTCAGATGTATAATATAAAAATAATGACGAAATTTATTGAGAAAATAATAAATATAACAATGTCTGAGGGTGGTATGCGTTGCCTTTAACATACAATAGATTTAATCAACTCTACAAGCCTCCCTGTCTTTAATAACTAGTAAACAGTATAGCCGTCACTGCCTGACAGAACTCTAACAGAGCAGTGCTCTATCCTAGCACTCCCTCTCAAAACCTTCAACTTAACTGAACTGCCCCAACTGACTAGGCTCCACCCTTTTTATATCATACCATTCCCTGCCCTCCTGCTGGGATTGGCTGATGATTTGTATATTCATTACTCCTGTTTCCAGGGTGTTGTCACAAATGGTAACTGAATTCAACTTCTAATGATGCACTATCTGCAATGTACAGTTTGGCTCTAATAAACAGTAAGAAGTTATCTTCTTCCTCCCCCGTATCTTTCGGAGAAAAGCATTTTGCTATCCACGGGGGGAAGGGGGTGTATCAGAATGATCCCCCATGGATACAGCGGCCCTACTGTAATCCAGCCGGGACATCACTAGGACATGTGTCACAGTGGCCAGAGCAGGTTTCTCAAGAAACGGGTGTAACAGCCATACTAGTTTTAATTGTGCAAATGCACAATTTCATGGTTTTGCCTATCCACTCTACTCCCTTGTCAACTCAATACATGTTATTCATGATAGGGGGAAAAACCATATCAGGATTAATTAAGAGCAAAGATCATACCTGCAGTTATAACTGGCTTTTTCCACATGTAACAGGAAAAATTTTATTTTTAATGATTGTTTCATCCCATCTGAGAACTATAGAGGTCACAAAACTAGAGGAAATTATCAAATAAAATCTGTTCTAAATTGTACACAGCCATTTCCTTCCTTTTTTGGAGCAGATTTTTCAGACTTGTCAAACTTTTAAAAAACTGTATGTAAATAAAATTAAGCTCCAATAAAGAAAAAAAAGTATCATTTAAAATGTAGCACTGCTGCAGATGTGCAAAATAAACTATTTCTGATGGCAGGCTACCCAGATATTATTTAAAACATATGCCACTGCAATGCCTCTTGTTTCTTTTGGACTGGACACATCCTCTGGCAGACAATGATGGTTTCTGAGAGTTGATGCATACAATGTGCTGTATTCAAATAGACTATGTTGATTATTTAAAGATCAAACACAGATCTGCACAGTTAGGCATATGATTTATCTGTAAAGTTCTTGGCTGATGAAGTCACCAAAATTGATATATTATCACCATGCAAAGAACTTGGTCCAGAGTGAATGAACATAGTTTACATCCATACACTCCTAATTATCTGCTGTCTAGACTCCACTGAGATCCATTTTCTTGGCAGATGACAATGGGAGAAGAATAGCATTCACAAAATCATTTATTCACAGTCTAATAGACCTAAAGACTATGAACTTCTTCCCATTTTAAAATAAATAAATGTACACCTAGCATTCTGTTGGTTGTTATATATAAATGCATATGGCTTGGGACCTAGATACCTGAAGGACCGCCTCCTTCCATATGAACCTACCCGCCAATTAAGATCCAACCAGGGAGCCCTTCTCAAAGAGCCATCCTTCAAGGAGGTGAAAGGGATGGCTTGCAGTTATAGGGCCTTTTCGACAGCTGCCCCGAGGCTATGGAGTGTCTTCCCAAGTGAGATCCGCCTGGCACTGACGTTGAGGACATTTCGGTGCCAGACAAAAACCTTCCTGTTTCGGAAGTTTTTAAACTGATATAACATAGCCTGTGGGTCCTGATGGCAATTTTTACTGTTTTGTATTTGTATTTAAATGTTTTTATCATTTTAATTATTTATTGGTATTTTGGCATTTTAATTGTTTTAATTGCTTTTACTGTGAGCCACCCAGAGACCTTTGGGTAGTGGGTGGCATAGGAGTTAAATAAATAAATAAATAAATAAATAAATAAATAAATAAATAAATAAATAAATATTGGCACAAATTTTGAAATATCACACAAGGAATTACAACTAAGTCCTCGATCCATTTGAGAGGTTCTGTGGGAAGAACCTGCTCGCTGATCTTGACCATGCCAGAAGGATTTCAGTCTGCCCTGGTGATCATCTATTGGTAGAAACAACAGAGGACTTGGGCCCAGATAAAATTGCTAGAAAGATTGAAGATGCACTCAGTGTTCATAAATGCCTCATGACTTCCACTTGGTTTCTATGCCTAATGAAGTTTCACCTGTTTCTTCTCATTTTACATGATCTTCTACTGCCTACAGACTCTAGCCCAGAGTTGGTGATGAACCTATGGCACAGGTCCCAAAGGTGGCACTCGGAGCCCTTTCAGTGGGCACCTGACATTGCCCCTTCACAGCCACCTGTATTCAGGTTAAATTGCTGTATGAGTGGATTTTGAATCGCAGTTTGGGCACTCGGTTTCTAAAAGGTTTGCCATCACCGCACTAGAGCACAATATACTCCAACACTTTTGCTAGCAATGAGATTGTGAACGAAATACTCACAATCTGGGGTTAAATTCCAGGTAGCATGTTCAAGGCTCACTCAGCCTTCTGAGGTTGGAAAAGTGAGTACCAAAACTGCTGTGGGGGTAATATGTAGCCTGCATATTTACTTGTAAACTGCCCAGAGAATGTTTTAAGCACTATAGAGTGATATATAAGGAGCACACTTTCAGAAGTGTAGTTAGGGCTTCCAGAGCCTGGGGCAAAAATCAGTTTTGCGCCCCCCCCCAAGTTGTGAATCATAAGGGGTCTATTATGCTTCCCTGGAGAGGAAGCCTTCCACTTCCTAGGGAGCTTGCGTCCATGCGCGTGTGTGCGTGCATGTTTGTCTTCGACATTGGTCACCAACCCTGTGGGCTTGGGATTCCTTGGGAGCAAGCAATGGGTGCCTGGGTAGATGGGACGGGAGAAGTGAGAGGGAACCCCCATTTGCGACACGGTGGTGGATCAGGTCCCACTTTTCTACCCTGCCACCCTTTCTTGGCTTGGACTTCTCATCCTCGGTCCTGACCAGCTGGTCCCGCCATGGGTCTCCTTGGAAGTCAAACCCTGGACAGCTGAAGGCTAGGTGGGCACACCAGCTCCGATCTTACCCACTTTGGGCACCAGCCCTGGGGGTCTCAAGGTCCCTGTTTTTTTCTGCCACTGATCGGAGCCCTCCACCCAAGGAAATGGCACTGCCCGGGGCTTTCCAGGGCAAAGGGATTGGGGCGAGCTGTCTTCCACCGCCCCACATGCTCCTTCCAAGGGGAACTGTGGCTGGTTACCATCTCCTCCTCCTTTGCTCCCATGCTGTCCCCCTGCCCCAATCCTGCCCCAATCCTGCCCACTGCCCTCCCCTCTCCTCCCCTAATCATTGTGGTCTGGTGTCCCTCCCCCTCCTGCTTTTAGACGTGCCCCAGAGGCCAATCTAAAAGGTGCCCCTGGTGGGCCTGCCCAGTTCAGACCTCCGAGGTCAAGGGAGGGTGGAGAGAGGTGGTGGCAGCGGCCAGGGGATTGCGGGACAGCAGGACAGCTGGAAGGCAGGGGGTGGTGGTGTGGGGTGGCAGGCAATTGGGCACCCCCTAATTGCTGTGCCTGGGGTGCCCCGCCCCCTTGCCCTCCCCACGCTACGCCCTTGCACACTTTGCTTTGTTTGAATACTTAAACTTTCAGTTTACAAAAATAGGAAATTCAGTTCTTTTTAAAAACCCAGTTTATGAATGTGGGATTTTTTTTCTTCTTTATCTACAATTCAAAACAATTCACACTTGTCAAAAAACAGCCATGACAATTGCTTTGTGTTCAGTTGAGAAGTGGATACTAATAATTAAAAAAAGGAGTCAACTGGGACTTGGAGTCTTGTGAATGGTAGTGAGCACAAGAGGGTATTTTGTACACCATCTTCCCTTCTGCCATCGATATTGTGAACATTTAGGCTGACCTGAAGTTTGCCATCCTTTTTCCGGCTGGCAAGGTAAGCACGATACTGTACAGCAATAGTGGGCCATTTCCTGATGTTTTAATTCATGATACTAAAGCACAATTCATAAAACAGAAATTTTCTGAAGAGTTAAATTTCTGTCACTCTGTTCTGTTTTTGTGATATTGTTGCGTATAACATATTTTAATGAGTTGTTTTATGACACCCACAAGTATTATCACTACATGCACATATTTCTACCTTGGCTATCATTATTTTTACGTATGCATCAATAAACTGAGAAATATTATCACAATAAATCCTCTCCACCCCTGAGATTTCAAAGAAAAATACTGGCATTTTCTACTTTCTTCTGAGAAACTGAGAAACACAGGGGCTTCAGGTACTCCCCCGCTCTCTCCATCAGCGTCCCCTTCCTGCAGAAACTTAAAATTATGAAGGGTAAGAGAGAAGGGGCCTTGTAGGTGCCATCTTTAATATACTCTAGCTGGCAGTTATTTGTTGTTGTTCAGTTGTTCAGTTGTGTCCAACTCTTCATGGACTAGAGCATGCCAGGCCCTCCTGTCTTCCACTCCTGCCTCCCGGAGCTTGGTCAAATCCACGTTGGTTGTATTGATGACACCATCCAACCCAACCATCTCATTCTCTGCTGTCTCCTTTTCCTTTTGCCTTCAATCTTTCCCAACATCAGGGACTTTTCCAAGGACTCCTCTCTGCTCGTGAGGTGGCCAAAGTACTGGAGCCTCAGCTTCAACATCTGTCCTTCTGATGAACATTCAGGGTTGATTTCTTTCAGGATGGATAGGTTTGATCTTCTTGCAGTCCAGGGGACTCTCAAGACTCTCTTCCAGCACCACAGCTCAAAAGCATCAATTCTGTGGTGATCAGCCTTCTTTATAGTCCAGCTATCATTTCCATACATCACTACTGGAAAAAACAGAGCTTTGACTGTTCAGACGTTAGTTGGCAAAGTGATGTCTCTGCTCTTTAAGATGCTGCCTAGGTCTGCCATCACTTTCCTCCCAAGCAGCAGGCATTTTTTAATTTCATTTCTGCAGTCACCATCTGCATTGAGCAAGCAGCCCAAGAAAGTAATAGAAAGCCTCTATTTCTTCCCCTTCTGTTTGCCAGGAGGTGATGGGACCGGTGGCCATGATCTTAGGTGTTTTTCTTTATGTTGTGCATCAGCCCATTTGAAGTCAGAGCACTCTTTGGCATTTTCCTTCTTTGGGACTGGGATGTAGACCAATCTTTTGCCGTCCTCTGGCCATTGCTGAGTTTTTCGAACTTGCTGGCATATTGTGTATAGCACCATTACAGCATCCTCTTTTAAGATTTTAAATAGTTCAACTGCCATCACCTCCACTGCCCTTGTTGTTTGCAATGCTTTCTAAGGCCCACTTGACTTCACTTTCCAGAATGTCTGGCTTGAAGTCAACAACTACACTATCTTGGTTATCAAGGACATCCAGATTTCTCAGATATAATACCTCTGTGTATTCTCGCCATCTCTTCTTGAGATCTTCTGCTTCTGTTAGGTTCCTACCATTTTTGTCCTTTATCATATCCATCTTTTCCTACCATTTTTGTCCTTTATCATATCCATCTTTAATATCTCCAATTTTCTTGAACAGATCCCTTGTTTTTCCTTTTCTATTGTTTTCGTCTATTTCTTTGCACTGTTTTTTCAAGAAGGCCATCCCGTCTCTCCGTACTATGCTTTGGAAGGCTGCATTCGATTTTCCCTTTCTCCCTTGCATTTTGTGTCCCTTTTCTCCTCTGCTATTTGTAGGGCCTCATTGTACTGTCATTTTGCTTTCTTGCATTTTCTTTTATTTGGGATGGTTTTTGTTGCTGCATCCTGTACCATGTTACAAGCCTCCATCCATATTTCTTCAGGCACTCTGTCCATGAAATCCTTAAATTTGGTGTTCTTTAAATCTATTAAATAGTTCCTTAAATCTATTCTTCACCTCCACTGTGTATTCATTAGGGTTTTGACTTAGATTGTACCTGACTGGCCCAATGGTCTTCCTACTTTCTTCAGTTTAAGTTTGAATTTTGAAATAAGAAGCTGATGATCTGAGCCACAGTCAACACAAGGTCTCATTTTTGCTGACTGTATCTATTGGTTGCAGAGAACATAATCAATCTGATTCCGGTATTGTCCATCTGGTGATGTCCATGTGTAGAGTTGCCTTTTGTGTTGTTGGAAAAGAGTGTTTGCAATGACCAGCTTGTTCTCTTGACAAAACTCTATTAACCTTTGCCCTGCTTGGTTTGGACCTCCAAGGACACACTTGCCAGTTATTTCTTTTACCACTTGACTCCCTACTTTAGCTTTCGAATCCCCTACAATAAGAAGAACATCGTTATGTGGTACCAGTTCTAGATGGAGTTGTAAGTCTTCATAGAATTGGTCAATCTCAGACTCTTCAGCAGTGGTAGTTGGTGCATAAACTTAGATTACTGTGATGTTGAAAGGGCTGTCTTGGAATCGTACTGAAATCATTTTATGATTTTTGAGGTTGTATCCAACACAGCTTTCCCCACTATTTTGTTGACTATGAGGGCTACTCCATTTCTTTTATGGGATTCTTGCCCACAGTAGTATATGTGATAGTCATCTGAACTGAATTCACCCATACCCATCCATTTAAGTTCGCTGATGCCCAATATGTCAATGTTTATTCTTGCCGTCTCACATTTGTCCACATCCAGCTTACCCTGGTTCATAGATTTCACATTCCAGATTCCTATGCAGCATATCTGTTTGCAGCATTGGACTTTCCTTTCTCTTCCAAGCACGTCATATGTTTTAGCCTTGTGTTTCTGTTCATGGGGTTTTCTTGGCAGGGTTATTGGAGTGGCTTGCCATTTCTTGCTCCAGATGGACCACATTTAGTCAAACTCCCCACTATGACCTATGGGATTGCTCAGCTTCTCTTAGTTGCTCAAGCCCCTTCACTGCGACAAGGCAGTGATCTGTTGAAGGGGGCAGTTATTTAGGCACTCACAAATAGCCCTTTCTTATGACATTGCCTGTTTCTATAAACTAAGGTCCAAGGCATTGTACTGGGACTTCTTCGTGTAAAGCCTGCACTCTGTTTCTGTATCATGGACTCTTCCTGAGTGATAATTCTAATCACAGGACTGTTTTACAACATATTAAAAAACACACCAAAAGACACTCTTCTGCTGCTTCAATAGGCAATTCTGCTGTTGTCATTTGAAAGTAACATATTTAGAGCAGTCCGTGCATAAGAAAAACTAATCAAGCCATCTGCTTTCTTGTATTTTCTTGGTTTTATTGAGAAAATTATCTTTTGTGAAATACTTTTTTAAGAAATTAAGGAAGCAAGCCCACTCAGTGATCCTGTTTCTTCCCTGAAAACTGTAATTGAAGTTTTCAGATGGGGGGGAGAGAACAATTTTGGTGACTCTGAACAGAAATTGATATTTCCAGAAGACCATTTTGTCTGAAGAGATACAAAAGTCTATAGTATATTTCTTTCATCCTTTTTATAGTCTTACATAATGCCACTAAAATACTAATGATAAAAATACGACTAATACAGTGGTACCTTGTATAACAGACAGCTTGTATAACAGAAAATTTGTACAACATAAAAAATTCCGGAGATAGGGGAAATTTGCTTAACATAATTGCCTATGGGGAAAATCCGTACAACATAAAAATGGGATTACTCTGCTTTCAATGCATTCCTATGGGAATTTGTATAAAGGAAAATTTGCTTAACATAATTTCATTTGGAACGAATTAATTACTTTATACAAGGTACCACTGTAATTGAAAAACATAATCCTTCTGATGAATAGCCAGCCCAGAAGAAAACCCAGATACTGATAAGAGGAGCTTGAATTTCCTGGCTAGAACTTTCTTTCTATGTACTAAAGTGCCAAATTGGATGTTATGGAATAGCTGATTGATGTGACAAGTGTGTCTGCTCCTTTTTTTACAGAAAAGTGTGCATGGAGAAGATGTTTCATCTACATTGTTGTTGTTGGATATTTTTGCATCAATGTTGGAAAAGGAATGACATCCTCACAAGCATTCTGTTGGTATCTCTCTTCCCAGGTTCCTCTTATTTAAGACTTGAACCATGGTTCCATGAAAGTTGGGTGGGCAAATGCTAACCCTCTATATGTGGTTGAACTACAACTCACACCATTTCTTACGATTGGAAATGCTGCCTGTGGCTGATGAGGGTTGCTGTTTAATAGCACCCATTGGCCACAGTTTACACCCCTGGGGCTTAAAGTTATGGAGTACCTCACAATATGGGGAGTGTATTTCTTTCTTTTTTCTTTCCTGCACATGTTGATTTCTGTAATATAGCAGTTAGATGGAGTGAGATGATGGGCATCTGAGTTCTCTTATGGGGTTCTTTTACCTAAGGTTTAAAACACAAACTATTTTAATTCCACTGTGGTTTTATTTATCTAGTTAGTTAGTTAGTTAGTTAGTTAGTTAGTTAGTTAGTTAGTTAG
>JAHTLZ010000237.1:56302513-56331112 GCA_023846285.1 Phrynocephalus versicolor
AGTTAGTTAGTTAGTTAGTTAGTTAGTTAGTTAGTTAGTTAGTTAGTAGGTTAGTAGGTTAGTTGGTTAGTTAGTAGGTTAGTAGGTTAGTTAGTTAGTTAGAGATTAACATATTTAGAGCCAAGTGAGTAATGAAACTCTTTGGTGACTTTGGGCTAATCAGTGCCCCTAACTCTAACTAGCCTTACAGGTTGGTGTAATGTTAAATATGAGGGGGAGGAAATCCATAAACACGCAACTGAGAGAAAGCAGAAATGAAGCAGAAATGTAACTAAAGGTATTAATAATTGTAGAAGTTTAGAGCTGAAAGATCCTCAATGGGTCGAGACCAGCCCTGTCCAAGCTGTGACTCTGCAGTCAGATACCTAAACCACTTCAGTTGTATCCTAATGTGCAGTTAGTTCAGCAGTTTTTTGAAATCACAAATTGGTCTCCATTTTGTTTTCTACTTGTGTTGGTTTTAAAAGAGAGAGAGAAGAACATTTGAGATAAATGTTATGAATGAAGTTCTGTAGCTTTCCTTCTTGGTATGGAAGCACAGTCCTGTTTCCCCAAGGCAAAAAAAGCATTAGCGATTGACTACAGCATAGCTATATGAAGCACTTTAGGCTTGTTTTATATTTGATAGTAAAACCCTCTTGATTTCAGCATGTCATGTTTTAACTACACCTTAGCAAGTGTATTCTTTACCATGTAATTTACCTTTACAAAGCTCATAAATGACAAGTTTGTACATTGGTAAATCCAGAACAAAGAGGAACTTGCATGTATAACTCTTGCATTTCACATTAGGAAAAAAAATTATGCCAAGAATGGAATTTTATTCAGAGTCTCTATTCATAAAATATGCCAGTAAAAAACATAATACTTCTCTGTCAAGATTGCTTCTTTTTCCAACTCAGCTTTTATACTCAACATGTGGTATACATTATTCACACATATAAAACTATGTTATAATGATGCTAACAGTCTAACTGAAACTCAGGAAGATCATGAAATGCCAAGTTAATAGTGGAAGGCTATTCTCAGCTTATTTTGCAGTATGTACTGTACTTGTATGTGTGTGTTCATGAAGCCTTAGGTTCTCCAGATTCCACTTATCATTGTTTCATTTGGATCTCGTTCTTCTTCTATGTTCAGTACTTTAAAATACTAAACTTGCAAATCTACATATATTAAAGCTTCCAATGCAATCCAAGAAGTAAACATGAATAGGATTTTACTACCACTGTAGTTTTCTAAAACTCAAACAAAAATGCAAGAGAAAAAGAAGTGTGGTAAACTCATCCCTCTCCATTTCTATTAACACCTAACTGGTGAGGATGACTTTCTGAATGAAAGAGCCCTCTGTAAACATGATGGCTTTTATGTTATTTGGAACTATAGAAAATTACTTTCCAAATCATCCAAAGAGCCTTCAGAGGGGGAGAAAGTTCTTTTTATTCACTCTGCATGTCTAGAAATGACATAAAAGGATATAGGAGTCTAACTGTGAGCCTTCTTTTTGTATATTTAACTCTAATTTGAAATTCCTGAATGGAACTCCTGTTTGCTTACCAAAACAGCCCATAGAATTCAGTGAGAGTTGCAAGTATACATGGAGTCAGCCTTTCAAACAGGATGGCTGATATTTCCTTTCATATTTCATCAGTCTCCACAACAGAGAAAAGAACGGAGGAGAGGGTATCAATCTAGGTTTCCATTTCATTTTCTGAATCTACTCAAATGCCAGAAGAGGGCTTGGATTGTTGGCATGTTCTAGTAAACATACAGAGATCAGCATGCAGGGCTAGAGATGGGCACAAAATGGAAATATAGTGTTTCATTTCATTTCATTTCATTTCAGTCTTCATTTCATTTCGTTTCATTAATAACAGATTTTTTAAAATTTTTTTATCACAAAACAAAATGAAACAAAATGCTTATTAATGGGAAGCTTTCCTTTTTTTATTTAACAGGGAGCCCACTAGCCTAAATCTAAGACCTTCAAACCTTCCAATCAATTTGCTTTCAAGCAAAGAACCCTCTGTAAACAAGCTAGAAGCCTAATAGCTAACTGTTGCATAGAGAGATCAGAGAGATAAGCTCAATAGAGATAAGATCGGTGTGGCAAGGGAAGGAAAGAAAATATTTTTAAAAATAACCCCCACAGTCCAACTTAAAATGGAAAGGAATACAATCAGTTTAAATCAACTTACAAACACAGCCAGTGAAGGGAACAGCTCAGCTCCTTGTTAGCTTCAGGTAGGTCAAAATTGAAGTTAAGCTCTCTCAATAGCTGAGACACAGGAAAAAAAAAAGAAAACAAATCAATCAGTTTAAAAATAAACCTCATGTTATCAAGATGGCTGGATCACGGGTGAGTTGTTTCATTTCCAATACAAAAAAAAAACAAAAAAAAAAACGGTGTTTCATTTCATTTCTTGATGACACACAGTTTCGTAAGGTTTTGTAGGCTTATGAAATGACTAAATGGTGTGTCATTTTTGTAAGGTGTCCATCCCTAGTCATTACATAATAATTCTACTTGTGCTGTACTTGTAATTGGTCTCTGAGTAAACACACACACACACACACACATACATACACATACAGAGAGTGAAAGTGAGAGCGAGAGAGAATACTGATTAAGAAAACACAAAGTGCAGAGATAATTCTATACTGCTCATCAGTGCAAACACATCTAATGCAATCTCACTAGTTTTAGGGTGTTGTTTTTATTTACCAGTATTACAGATTTTATTTATTTATTTATTTATTTATTTATTTATTTATTGCATTTATATACCACTCCGATTTCCCAAAGGGAACTCTGGGCGGTTCACACAAAAAGATTAAAAACAATACATCAGCTTACACCGTGTGCAAGCTTTCCAAATTATAATATTGTAATCAGGAGCCTCTTATATGCATGTTCAGGACTAGTTTCTAGCAGAGTATATTCTAATTTCTTGAAAAAGTTTCAGTCCTTGAAGTGTAATGTGTATCTGCTTTCAGTGTGCCTTCAGACTACATCTTCAGAATACCCAGATGGCCCTGCTGTAAAACTACATATGCATATCAAGCCTGTTTTAACTATTAGGCTAAAGACATGTTTGCATGGAGGGTTGAAAACAGCTCAGAATTATATTTACTGATAGTCGACACTTATAGACCATGTGGGCCTGGTCTCTGATAGTTTAGTTTCAAAGTTGCCAGCAGAAAATTTACCCATCTGAAGCCAGAAAGCAAATGTGCTTTTCAGCTCCAGATGAGTACTTTGGTAAAACCATTATTTCCAAAGCATCTTCTACTGTATGTATGTGCATTCCACATTGTCAGACCAGTAAAACAAATCAGTACCGTGTGCCTAAGAATGTGAAACCAACACATTTTTATTTAGCATGAATGTTTGAGGAGGAATCTGTTATTTATTGATGATATTGCCTTAATTTTGAGGAGGGGATTAAAATATCATAGTCTTTTCAGGATATAGCATAAGGATATTCTGGAGAGAAAAACATGATGTGTTTCTAGACCTCCTTGCCATACCTTCAAAATAGCTATAAAAACCCCTACAAAGATCATTGTTCAACATCTCTCATGTATGGAAGCATTACAAATATAATACTTTGTTACATATAGTTTAATAGGGTGCTACCTGACATCAGCAGCAAGGTGGGTGATGATTAAACATAGGCGCTTTTAATTGCTGGTGCCTTGCCTTTGGCATGTATTTCCCAGGAAACTTCCAATTATCCTTTCTGTTCCAAGTGAATAAACTATGCACTTGCAATAAGTTACAATTTTTATATGCTCTTTTTAGATCCGTTTAGATAGTACTGAGCTCTCATCTGTCTTTGTTTTTGCTTTTTTCATTTAGAGCTCTTTCTTGTGATATGGCCACACTAGAGATGGGCACAAAACAAATAACAAAATGCTGTTTTGTTGTTTTGTTTCATAAGAAATTACTTTGTTACATAGTAAATCGGTAGGACCCATTTCATCACAAAATGAAATGAAATATCATTTTTCCCTCTAGGAACAAAATGATTCATTCTAGAGGAAATGGCAGGGGAATGTCCTGAAGCTCCTTCCAGTAAGCCCCACAAATTTGGAGAGGTTTGGGGCTCATGTGGCTGAGTTATTATGCTCCAAAGGGGGTGCCCATAGGGAAAAAAATAGACATGGGCACGACTTGGCAAAATCCTCGTTTCCGTTTCCGTTCCTCGTTTCCGTTACGTAACGGAACGAAGAACGACAATTACTCCGCCAGAACTCGAACTCGAACCGACTAAAGAAAAATTGGGTCTGATTTGTCGTGGTCGTGCCTGGCATCGCAGCGATCGTGCAATGCTAAGCGGCAGAGTAAAAAAGTTTTAAAAATAAAAAAACCCCGCTTCCCGGCCAAAAAAGCAGGCAAAAATATGCCTGCCTGAGTGAGGGCACCTACCAGAGGGGTGGTTTCTGGGGGGGGGTCCCCGGCCTCCCCCCTCTCCTGTCCTGGGCTGCTCTGGTGGGGGCATCCTCATCGTCTCGCCAACTTGCCATGCCATGCGGTACGGATGGGGGATCCAAAATGGGGCGACCGCAATATTTATTTTGAAATTGTGATCCAAAAACACACCAAAGCACCACAGAAACATGCAAAAATAGCTATTTTAAAACTGCCTGAATTTTTACAGAAGCAACAGTGGGTTTTTCTTGCAACAAAACGTCTCCATTTATTTTATTTTATTTTATTTTATTTTTATTTTTATTTTTTTACACCTGCGCAATGATGGGCTGGCCATGGGAGTGGACCATGCAAATTTTTGGAGCCATTCCACCAATTGCATGGCCACTTGACCAGGTTTTGACCGAGACTTCTGGGATGTGCCAGTCGGGCATAAAAAGCCCACTAACCCTAGCCCGAACCCGAACCCTAACCCATACGCCAGTACACTGTCCTTCTTAGTGGGTCAGAGAGGCACCCAGAGGTGCACCCCACGAACTCACCCTAACCTTACCCGTAACCCTAAGCCTAGCCCTTGCGCTAACCTTAACCCTAAGCCAAATCTGTACTCGCATTGCACTACACACACAAGTACAGTTCCCTTCTTAGTGAACCACAGAGCTCCCAGAGGGAGCCTTCCCCTGTGCACTGTGACTGCACTATACCAGCAGTATGCTATGAGTCAGAGGCACCCAAAAGAGAGGTGCCTCTGCCACTGCAACTTGGTATGCATATCCAATTGGCTATGCATGCCATTTTGTAGTGGGCCAGAGGAGGCACCCACCCCAGAGAGGTGCCTCCAGGAGCCCGCTTTCCCTTCATAGCAGGCCAGAGGAGGCACCCACCCCAGAGAGGTGCCTCCAGGAGCCCGCTCCCCCTCCTAAACCAGTACTAACGACAGATGATAAAACGACAAACGAAACGACAAAATTTTGAAAAATTTTGCGACAAACGGAAACGAGCCGAAACGGGCCAGCTCTGACACACGACAACTCGAAAACGTCATTTTCCCTGGTCGTGCCCATCTCACAAGAGCCCCCACCCCCCGTGGGCAACTGATTAGTAGCTTCGATTCCAAATCCCGATTCAATTAGAAATATTTTTTCCTAGGTGTACCCCCCTTTGCAGCTTAAAAACTCATTCCCCTGACTTCCAAACCACTCCAAATTTCAGGGGATAACAGGGAAGAGTCCATTGAAGCTATACTATGATTGCCATGCCTATACATGACTGTGAACTCTATTTTCAAAGGACATAATGTTTTTAAATGTAAATGTTCTTCGTCTTTCAGTATGTACAGTTCTGAACAGATTTCCCTCATGGGTCCCTACATCTTTGAATCTATCATAAGCACTGGTTTATATTGTTCTGCTATGTGGCATTTGCCTTCCTATTATGAAGTTCACCTCCCCCATGATTTTTTTTTAAAGAACTGTAACACTGTACCTAAAAAATGGTGGTAGTTTTCCATCATGGTACTTCGTTGAAGTTCCAAAAAGAAAAAAAGTGTGAAAGAACAGAGAGAAGAGAAACAAAGACCTCAGGGGCCATGGGACAAAGGCAGACGTGTGCAGCAATAGTAATGTGAGGAAGGTGAAATTACCACAGAGTTGACAGACCCTGACTCCAGTGTCCAAAAGAAGCTTCATCAGACTCACAACTCCCTTTCCTGTATGGTGCACAGTGGTACACAAAGCAATGCAACCACAGCTGCATGTTGAGATGAGAAGAAACTACCTGTGAAAAGTGCCTTTTAAGTGTTTCAGGAGCTACTTTGCTTTAGTCTGCGCAAGGAGAAACCTAGTATGGGCACAGTAAATCTTGGTAAATCCCAAGTCAAGAGGGTAGAACAAGGCAGTACAAACATTTCATCTGGACAGATGTGTGGTGTAATTCTGCTTTTTATTGGAATTCTAGCCATAGTCTCATTTTCTGAGCATTCGAGAGGCCAATCCAATGGGATTTACAAGCTTAAAACATAATTGCTTTCACATCACAGCCTGTTTTTTATATGCTGTCAAGTTGCCTCAAACTTATGCATACACTATGAATGGATACTTACAAATAGTGAAGGAGAGGAGGGAAGCAAAATGGCAAGGATAAAGAGAAAGATAGAAAAAGTTGAATGCAGACCCTCAAAGATAGCAAGGAGAGATAAGAAGGCCTTCTTGAGTGAAGAGTATGAAGAAATAGAAGAAAACAAGAGAAAAGAAAAAAAACAGATATCTGTTCAAGAAAACTTGAGATATTAAAGGGAAATTTTGTGCAAAGATGGACATGATAAAGGACACAAATGATAGGGCCGTAAGAGAAGCAGAAGACATTAAGAAGAGGTGGCAAGAATACACAGAGGAATTATATCAGAAAGATCTGGATGTCCCTGATAACCAAGATAGTGTGGTTGCTGACCTCAAGCTAGACATCCTGGAGAGCGAAGTCAAGTGGGACTCAGAAAACACTGCAAACAACAAGGCCAGTAGAGGTGGTGGCATTCCAGTTGAACTATTTCAAATCTTAAAAGAAGATGATTTCAAACTGCTACACACAATATGCCAGAAATTTTAAAAACTCAGTAGTGGCCAGACGATTGGAAAAGATCAGTCTCCATCCCAATCCCAAAGAGGGGCAACAGCAAAGAATGTTCCCACTGTCGTACAATTGCACACATCTCACTAGCAAGGTTATGCTCAAAATTCTACAGGGGAGGCTTCACCAGTATGTGGACAGAGAACTCCCAGATGTAGAAGCTGGATTTCAAAGAGGCAGAGGAACTAGAGATCAAATTGCTAACATGCACTGGCTTATGGAGAATGCTAGAGAGCTCCAGAAAAAAACATCTACTTCTGGTTCGTTGACTGTATGGACTCCAGTGAACTATGCCAAGTTCTAAAAGGATTGGGAGTGCATGAACACCTTATCTGTCTCTTCAGAAATCTAAAAAAAGCAGCAACATTGGATATGGAACAACTGACTGGTTCAAAATTGGAAAAGGAGTATGACAAGGCTGTATACTGTCACCCTGCCTATTTAACTTATATGCAGAGTATATCATGTGAAAGGCAGGACTAGATAAATCACAAGCTGGAATTAAGATTGCTGGAAGAAATATCAACAATCTCAGATATGCAAATGATACTACTCTGATGGCAGAAAGTGAGGAGGAATTTAAAAACCTTTAAATAAGAGTGAAAGAGGAGAGTGCAAAAATGGGTTGAAGCTCAACATCAAAAAAATTAAGATCATGGCTACTGTTCCCATCACCTCCTGGCAAATAGAAGGAGAAGAAATGGAGGCAGTGACAGTGTTTACTTTTTTGGGCTCCATGATCAGTACAGAGGGTGACTGCTACAATGAAATCAAAAGATGCTTGCTTCTTGGGAGGAAAGTAATGACATCTAGACAGCATCTTAAAAAGCAGAGACCTCACCTTACCAACAAAAGTTTGGATAAAGCCAATGGTTCTTCCAGTAGTGATGTACAGAGGTGAGAGCTGAACCATCAAGAAGGCTGATCACCATAGAATTGATGCTTCTGAGTTGTGGTGTTGGAGGAGACTCCTGAGAATCCCCTGGACTGCAAGGAGATCAGACTTATCTATCCTGGAAGAAACTAACCCTGAATGTTCACTGATGGGACAGATTTTGAAGCTGAAACTCCAACAACTTGGCCATCTCATGAGGAGAAATGACTCATAGAATCATAGAATCATAGAATCTTACAGTTGGAGGAGACCTCAAGGGCTATCCAGTCCAACCCCTGCCATGCAAGAACCTGCATCACAGTATTTCCGACAGATGCCCATCCAGCCTCTGCTAAAAAACCTCCAAAGAAGGAGACTCCACCACCTACTGCTGAAAAGCTCTAACAATTAGAGATGGGCACAAAACGCCAAAATGGCATTTCATGGTAATTATTCGGGCCCTGGGGTCCGCTTCGTTCTGTTTCCATTTTTTGGGCCCCCAGGGCCCACTTCGTTTCCGCTTCTTCGTTTTTCAGGTGCAGCAAGCTGCGCCCGCAGGTAGCCTTCCCAGGGGTGGGTGCCACCGGAGCCCACGGCATGTAGGCCAGGAGAGCGTTCCCGCGGCCACGGGGAGCCCTCCCGGGGCTGGGCACCGCCGGAGCCAGTGGCAAGCCTGCCAGCAGGAGAGTAATCCCATGCCCACGGGGAGTCCTCCCAGAACCAGGCACTGCTCCGGTCAGCACCCCCAACAGGCCGCCAGCCCCAGAGCACCTCCAAGTGCCACCCTCCCTTGTGCCCCCTCCCCAAGGACCGATCCGCCGCGCCGTCCGCCACCCCCGTCGGGTCGCTACCCCCGGAGCCCTGTGCAGTACCGCCCTAACTGGGACCCTTCTCCCTGAGAACCACTCCATCCCGGGAGCCGCTGCCCCAGCAGACCGTTGCCCCGCACTCCCCTGGGCCTAGACCCAGGAAACCTCTGGGGGGAATGCCACTGCACTCCCCCCTGTGCTCCAACGACACCCTCCGCTCCAGCTTCCGAGCCGGCTGCACCGTTCCCACTTCGCCACGTGGCTGAGATCCCGGAGCCGAGCCCATAAGAGCTCGGATCCCGCCTCTTCTTGCCAGATTGGCAAAGTCTCACATCGTCAGCTCCAACGGGGAGGGGGCAAAGAGGCTCTGCCAGGTCCAACCCCTTCTCGACTCCCTCTGCTTGTTGAATGACAGCCCACGGAGGCAGGATCCCAGCCCCCTCTCACTGCCCTCCGCTGCTCCATTATTCATTGCTTGAGTGGCGCGATGGCAATAATGGAAATGAACAGAACTGAAGAAAATTTTCTTGGTTCTGCTCAGTTCATGCCTGCCCCATCTAAACGGTAGTTATTTGTACCGTTACATAACGGAACGAATAATAGAGAACGGTAACGAAAAAGTGGACGTTTCGTGCCCATCCCTACTAACAATCATAAAGTTCTTCCTAATTGTCAAATGGAATCTCTTTTCCTGTAGTTTGAAACCATTGCCTAGAGTCCTAGTCTCTGAAGCCATGGAAAACAAACCTGTTCCAACATGATATCCTTTCAAATATTTAAACATAGCTATCATATCCCCTCTCAGCCTTCTTTTTGAAAGGCTAAACATTCCCAGTTCCCTAAGCCATTCCTCATAAGACATTTCTTCCAGAATTTCAACCAACCTGGTCACCCTCCGCTGTACCCACTTGATGTTGCCAACATCCTTTTTAAATTGAGGCACACAGAACTCCTTGGAAAATTCCCTAACGTTGGGAAAGATTGAAGGCATATGGAGAAGGGAACAGAAGAAAATGAGATGGATGGACAGTGTCATTGATGCAACTAACATGAATTTGACAACTCTCTGGTAGATAGTGGAAGACAGGACGGCCTGATCTGATTTATAGAGTCATGAAGTCAGACATGACTTAATGACTGAATAATAGCAACAAAATGAATGATTGATCTCTAAAATGGCCTGTCCTCAACTGCTCAGCTCAGCTCATGTAAATGCAACCTTGTGACTTCCTTTAAAAAGTCAGTCATAAGAACATAAGAACATAAGAAGAGCCATGCTGGATCAGGCCAAAGGCCCATCTAGTCCAGCTTCCTGTATCTAACACTGGCCCCACCAAATGTGTCTGGGAGTGCACGAGACTAGATATCTGTCTCTTCATACCACTCCCCTGCATCTGGTCCTTGAAGTAACCCAGTTTAAAGCCTGGAGATTACACATCTCCATCATGGTTTGTAGCCTGTGATGGACTTTTCCTCCAAGAATCTGTCCAATCCTCTTGTGAAGGCATCTAGGACAGGTGCCGTCACCACATCCTGTGGCAGGGAGTTCCACAAACTAACAACATGCTGGGTAAAATAACTATTTGCTTTTGTCTGTTCTCACCCTCCCAACTTTCAATTTGAGTGGATGTGCCCTTGTTCTGGTATTTTGTGAGACGGAGAGGCGTGTCCCTCTATCCACTTTACTCATGCCCTGCATTATTTTGTATATCTCAAACATATTCCTCCTTAGGCACCTTTTTCCAGACTAAAGAGCCCCAAATGCTGTAGCCTGGTACAGGGAGGTTCCCCCAGCCCAACAATCATTTTAGCCATTCCCTTTTGCACCTTTTCCAGTTCTGCTATGTCTCTTTTGAGATGCGGTGACCAGAATTGCACACAATACTCCAGGTACGGCCTTACTGTAGTTTTGTACAGTGGCATTATAATGTTGGCTGATTTATTTTCAATCTCCTTTTTGATAATCCCTAGCACGGAATTGTCCTTCTTCACTGCTGCTACACATTGGGTAGACACCTTCACTGAGCTGTCCACCAGCACACCTAGATCTCTTTTCTGATCCATCACAGATCCATGATCCATGACCAATTCATGGAAGTCTGTTTCTTATTTCT
This sequence comes from Phrynocephalus versicolor, assembly GCA_023846285.1. NCBI lineage: Eukaryota > Metazoa > Chordata > Lepidosauria > Squamata > Agamidae > Phrynocephalus > Phrynocephalus versicolor. The sequence goes on from JAHTLZ010000237.1 coordinate 56,313,371, forward strand.
TATTTCTTATTGGACTGTTTTTCTGCTGCCTTCTGCCTTTCCTAGTGTTATTGTCTTTTTCAGAGCATCCCATGTTGTGCCCAAAGTGGGACAGCCTCAGTTTCAACGTCCTTACCTTCCGAGATAGTTCACAATCTATTGCACATCTTTTTACAAATAAGTCATATCCCCAGCAAGCTGGAATATATAAATGTACAGAATACATGTCTGTGATCAGAAATATAAAGAAAAGGAGTGATGCAGAAATAAATACAAATAGAGAGATGGAGACATCAGTTTTGCTGTCACAAAGATTTTCCATTTGAAGCTTTGTGTTGAGAGAGACTTGAAAATAATTGTAACATTGGCAGTTTTAAAACACAACAATCAGAATTAAAGAAATATATTGTGGAACATAGTAGTTATCATGGAAAACAGTTGCCTATTTTTCCTATTTATATAATAACCAAGAGAAAAAAGTTGCCCAGAAGCTGTGTTCTATTCTTGGCACACACATCCTGTTAACATTTATCCTTAGGGATACAATATATTAATTGCATGTTCTGCTTCTGGGAATTGTTAAGGAGTCATATTGTGTGTGTTAACTTTTTTGAGCTTTTTGTGTGCCGTCAACTCTGGACCTATCCTTTTAAGGATTTTTGCACATTTTGGATGTAAAATAGGAATGTATCCATTTATATTGCGCAGGGAAGGGTCTAATAAATCACAAAATGAGGTGTTTAACCTGGGAAAAAGCAGCCATTTATGCAAAATAACATTAATCCATAAAGGCATTTTTATTACAGAAAGGCCTCATAGATTTTGACTCTCTTTTTGTATATATACATAAGCGAACATGGCATCAGAGAAAATGGATTTCAATGTTATTTGATCTTATAATAAACCTTTATGTTCCACATTTTACTCACACAGTGGTTTTTAGTTTGAAAACACATTTTAAAACTCACTTTAATTTTGTGTGTGCATTAGGTGAAGCAGAACATTGCAGTGTCTGCTCTGTTTACCAGTTACAGCCTAGAATCATAGAATAAAGGAGCAACACCCTCCTCAATCCAGGAATCCAAATTTATATATTTATTTTTTATACTTATTGACCACATTGACTTTCCCAATGGGAACTCTGGGCATTGAACAAACTGATAAATAAGGGGGGGGGATATGATGTACAGTATTCAAAAGTACCATAACCAACAATTATAAATAAAACAACAGTAAATATCTCTGGCAAGGCAAAAAGGTGAAAAAACAACAACTGGGCAGACAAACAAACACATATTCAGCGATCACAAAAATGTTTTTAAGGCTCTCCTAAAAGCTGACAGTGACTCTGCTAGTGGAATCCCCATTGGTAATTTATTCCAAAGCACCAGGGCAGCCACCGAGAAGGCCCAACTACAAGTAGAAACCCTGTGGGCCTCCCTCGGGGTGGGAGGGCTAGTGATGCTCTGGTGGGAGGAGACAAAGCTAACCTTTGGGAGATACACTCCACCAGATACTCAGGTCCCAAGCCAAGGTGGGTTTGTAAACCAAAACCAGTACCTTGAACTTTATCTGGGAGGCAATGGTAGCCAATGCAAGTGAGCCAGGATGGGGGTGATGTGGTCAAACCTACCTGCACCAACCACCTTCCTGGCCACCACATTCTGTACCTGCTGCTATTGCTGGACAAGGGTCATGGGAAACCCCTATGTAAATATCTGACAAGTGGTTGTTTAATTTTATCTTCAAGGGATTCAGTGTTGGAGCATTCACCATCTCTAGAGGTAATTGGTTCCACTGCCATATAGCTCTATCGGTTAAGAACAGATTCTGCCCATCCTCTGTATGAAAATATTTCAATTATTATTATATCACCCCCTAGTTCTCTTTTCTCAAGATTAAACATGCCCAGTTCTTTCAGCCTCAACCTCACAGGGACTGGTTTGCAGGCCTTTGATAATCTTTGTTGCCCTCTTCTGAGTTTGTTCCAGTTTATCTGCATTGTTCTTAAAAAGTGGTTATTTGGAACATGTTGTAAACCGCCCAGAGTTCCTTCAGGAAGACGGGCAGTATAAAAGTAATAATAATAAATAATAAATAAATAAACTGGACACAGGATTCAAGATGAGACCTAACCAGTGCTGAATAGAGGGGAACTGGTACTTCATATGATTTGGAGGTGATACTTCTGTTAATGCAGCCTAAAATAGCACTGACCACATTGTAATGTTGGCTCATGTTCAGCTTCTGATCTAAAGCAATTCCAAGTTCCTTCTCACTCATAGGACTTCTGAGCCAAATGTCCTCCTATTTCCAACTGTGCATTTGGTTTGTTCCCTCTAGATACAGAACTTTTCCATTGTTCCTGTTAAACATCATTCTTCTGTTTTAAGCCCAATCTTGAGCCCATCAAGATCTTCTTGAATTTTTGTTTCTGTCTTACAGGGTATTAGATATTCCATCCAATTTTGTGTCAACTGATAATCTGGCAAACATTCTCTGCACTCCATCATCCAAATCATTACTTAATAGACATGGGCACGACTTGACGAAATTCTCGTTTCCGTTTCCGTTACTCGTTTCCGTTACGGAACGGAAAAAGAAATGACAATTACTCCGCCAGAACTCGAACTCGAACTGACTAAAAAAAATTGGGTCTGATTTGTGGTTGTCGTTCCTGCCATCGCGGCGATCCCACGATGCCAAGCGGCACAGAAAAAAAAGTTTTTAAAAGTTAAAAAAAAGATTCCTGGCCAAAAAGCAGGCGAAAATATGCCTGCCTGAGTGAGGGCTCAGGGCACCTACCAGAGGGGTGGTTGACCCCCCCTCTCCTGTCCTGGGCTGCTCTGGTGGTGGGGGAAATCCTCGTCGTAGTCACTCGCAACAAGCCGGACTCGCCGCCGGCCGCCGCAATTCAAGCGGCACAGAAAAAAAGGTTTAAAACCCCCAATTCCCGGCCCAAAAAGCAGGCGGAAATATGCCTGTCTGAGTGAGGGCACCTACCAGAGGAGGGGTGGTTTCTGGGGGGGGGGTCCCCGGCCTCCCCCTCTCCTGTCCTCCTGGGCTGCTCTCATCTCGCCATGCCATGCAGTGCAGGCGGGGGATCGAAAATGGGGCGGCGACTGCAATATTTTTTTTTGAATATTTTTGTCCAAAAAACAAAAACACACAAGCCAACACAAGCACCACAGAAACATGCGGAAATTGCTACTTTAAAACTGCCAGAATTTTTACAGTACCAGTGGGTTTTTCTTGCAACAAAATGTCTCCTCTGTCCTCTCTCCATTGATTTTATTTTATTTTATTTTATTTTATTTTATTTTACACCTGCGCAATGATGGGCTGGCCATGGGAGTGACCATGCAAATTTTTGGAGCCATTCCACCAATCGCATGGCCACTTGGCCAGGTTGACCACAGAGACTTCTGGGATATGCCAATCGGGAATAAAAAGCCCACTAACCGTAGCCCGAACCCGAACCCGAACCCTAAGCCTAACCCATATGCCAGTACACTGTCCTTCTAAGTGGGTCAGAGAGGCACCCAGAGGTGCACCCCAATACTCACCCTAACCTCACCCGTAACTAGCCTAACCCTAGCCCTTGCACTAACCTGTCTTAACCCTAAGCCAGATCTACTTGCATTGCACTACACGCAAGTACCTTTCCGTTCTTAGTGAGACGCAGCGGGTGCAAAGAGTCTGCCAGTCTGTCACTTGTGGCTCTGGCTGACTCCTCCTGCAGCAGCAGTGCCATGCAAACCATGCCCTCGAGTGCTGCTTGTGTCTCACAGTCACCAACTGTTGCAGGGAAGGCACCCCAAAAAGAGGGGTGCCTCTGCCAGTCTGCTGCGTCTGCAACTTGGTATGCATATCCATATGGCTATGCATGCCCTTTTGCAGCGCTTGAGGATAGGAGGCACCCACGGGTGCCTCCAGGAGCCCACTACCCCCCCTAAACCAGTATAACAACAGACGAAAAAACGACACCACAAAATGACAAATTTTTGCAAAATTTCACGAAAAACGGAAACGAGCCGAAACGGACCCGTCCCGAAAAATGATAACTCGGAAAAAAAAATTTCCTGGTCGTGCCCATCTCTATTACTTAATATGTTGAATAACCTCATGTCTGAAATTGAGCCTTGGATGTCTTATTCGTTGTTTCCTCCCACGTTGAAAGAAGCCACTGATAAGCAGTTTCTATGATTTTGTAACTAGCTGTATATATCCACCTGACATTTATTCTTTCCAGCCCACACTTAGGTAGCTTGCTAACTGAAATGTCATGGAGTACTTTGTCATAAAGATATATTATGTGTATAACATTCCCACTATCGACAAAGGAAGTTGCTCAATCAAAAAATAAGATAAGATCACCATGGCAGTATTTGTTCTTGACAAATCCATGCTGGCTTATAGTTAATACAGCACTGTTTTCAGAAGGCTTCCAGAGTGACCACTTTATAATCTGCTGAAAATTTTCCATGGGATTGGTATCACCTTGACTGGTCTGTTATCCCCAGATGTTTCTCCTTTTTGCTCTTTTTGAAGATAGGGACATTGTTAGCCCTCCTACAATAATGTGGCACGTCACCCTTCCATGATTTCAAGATAATAATAGACAGTGGTTCTGAAAGTTATTCAGCCAGCTCCTAAAATAAATACAGTCTGTCAAGCCCTGAAGACCTAAGAATCCACTCAAAGCAATAAGGAGCTTCTTGATTTTTTGTTGCTCGATTACATGCTGCAATCCTCTTGTACTGCATATTTTCCAGGAATGTCATAGGCTGCTTCCCCCCCCCCCCCCGGGGGGATGGGGACAAAATTGAGATAGTTATTCTCAGAAGTTAAAAGCTCTAGATAGCTAACTTACATTCCTCATCAAAAAGATGTGTAACTTTAAAAAAACAAGGCAATACACAATAGTTCTATAACTGTTGCATCAACTAGCATGCAAACAACTGCATATTTTTGATGTAATTAGATTTCTGTCTTCTGTCTTTGGACAATGAACTGTTGTTCTTTGCAAATCTCATTGTAATGGAGTAACACTGTTGTATTTAAGGTTTTTCAGACTGGACAGCTCAATGAGGTGGACCACCTGGCTGCAGAATTGGAAGGAGGTATTTTATTCCTCACAGTACCTCCAGGAAGAAGATTCAGTCTATGTGGCCTTGGCCAAGTTCCACAGTCTGAGATATCTTCAGAAGAAAGCACTGGTCAACCACCTTTTAGTACCTGGAAACTAGAAAATCCTTGGCAAAGATCATGATAATTCAGAATCAACTTGACTTCACGTGATTATTAATTATTATCATTCAAGATTTTGCACAAACTCTATGTCAATATGCAAAAAACTCTTCCTTAGCCATTGTTTGTTGGATAAACTATAACGTATCACTGAAATTTATTCTTGCTTTTCTTATATTTGTGCATAAGAATAAGCACCTTTTAAAAATATTCTAACTTTCAAGTTTTTCATCATTCTTTTTTTTTTTTTTTTGCATTAATTAGTAGGTGTATAAGTGCTTCACTTGTCTATTTAGGCTATCCCAGCTCAATGAGCCACCTTGATGAAGAATTTTAAAATCACACAACTCTGGTTTTGTTTCTCACCAAGGTCTCTGTAATTGAATTGAAATTTCATTTCTTAGTCCTGAGATAGGGTTTTTGGATTCATTCCTCCTTTGGATCTGAAATCTGGAGATGTTTTGAAGGTGCTAATTCTGGGGTTCATTCCTATGCTTCTGGGCCATGCCATTTAAACAAACTCAGAACCATCTTTGTCTTTTTCTTCACCTTTCATCATGCATGCTCAATAGCTGCTTGGAATTCACATTCCTTCTAAATCAATCATAGGCTGTCTACATTATCTGATTGCCACGTAAAGTGATTGTCTTTGAAAGTCCCACCTCTTTTCTCAGACTTCAACCCCAACATCTCAGGGAATAAGATGCCACTGAACTGACAGGATTACTGCTGCACTCTCTTTTTATCTCATGTATGGCTGGAGTGTGCACACAAAAAGATGAATAGAGCTTGTTTGAACTTGAAGCTTACATCTCCATTAATAGACACATAGAGGTTGCAGTACCTATGAGAACCTGAGAACTTGGGCTTTACCAGTCTCCAACAGTCTGGGCCACTCTCTGAAATTTTCAATAGATGACTTGGCATTTCTGATTTCTCTATGAGGGAAGTCCAAAGAACCATCTCAAACTGCAACAGAAACATTACATTGATTGTCTACCAACCATGCAGGGCTGACCTAGAGCAAGCTGGGATAAGATCATTTCATCAACTCTTCTGTAAATTCAGCAAGTTGGGAGTTTGATTTTCCAGTTTCTCTTCTGGGTGAAGAGCTAGACAGTGTAACCTTGGGCAAGATGAAGAGTCCTGAAGTTCCAGAGGAAGGGAATGGTAAATCATTTCTGAATAGTCTGGACCTAGAAAAACATGGAACTAGTCATCATAAATAAAAAGTGATTTGAAAGCATTTATTTATTGATTATAACCATGCACCCATTGCAAAGATTAAAGATATCAATTCAGAAGAATAAATAGATGACACCATACCAGTAACCTTAGTTTGGATACTAATCCTTTTCAATAGTGGACCTATAAAGTCAACTATAAAGGTGCAGGACACAGATGACTCTGCTGGTGTTTTACAAAGCTCCAATCCAAGGCCCACATTACGTACTCAGGCTTTCAGAGAACCAATATAGGGATTTCAAGACAAGATCACCAGGAACAACTTGTGTTCATCACATGTAGGTACTGAGACAGTATGACAAAAATAGATATATATAGTGGGATCTACTTTAGGGGTGTGTTGTACACCTGGGAGGGAGAGGGAGAAGTTACTAAGCCCATAGTGAATGGCTGATATAGGGGCACCCTGGTTGCCAAAAGGGGAAGAAGTGGCAAAGAAGTCACAAAAGACCTCATGGGAGGAATGGGAAAATTATGGAGAGACAAGAGGGAGCAGAAGAGATAGAAAGAAGTGAAAAGAAAAGCCAGATGGTTTAGGAGAGAGTGGAAAGGAAGATGGACTACTGATAAAATTGGAAGAAGGAAAGAAAAGTCCATTGTGAATCCAAGTAGATAGAAGAGGGAAGTAGAAAAGTTTGAATAGGATGATGCCCAGGAGTGGTCATGAATGTATTGGGCTGATAAATCTCCAGAGGATGCACAAGGACCCCATCAGAACGGAACTATGTGTAGACTCTGGAAGAATGGTATTAGGAAGGTTCCCAAGGTAGAAGGTAAGAAATTTGAGAACCCCCAAATCCCATATTGTTCCTCATATTGGTGGGGAGTGGACAGTCAGAGGAGAAGCATGAAAAGTGTGAAAACCAAATCTATAAGAAAGGAATTCAAAACTTCCCCGCGGAGAGGAAATAGAGTGGAACTTGGGGAAATCATTCTGGACAACTGTCAGGATCAGGAACATATCTTCAAGTCTGTTCATGTTGCAGGAGTATCACCCCTTTCTGCTAGGGGCTGGCTAAATTAGTTTCTAGGGCTAGAATCTTACAGGCATCCATGTAAGGCTTCTGTAACTTGTCACAGCTTACAGCAGCTAACTGATGAGGTTCAGGGGATACAACTCAGTTGTACTCCTAATCACAAGTCCAAGTGTGCAACCAAGATGCATCTCATCAACATCTGATATTAACTGCAGCTAAATTTGCAGAAACTGACAAGATTGTTTCCTATATTTCTATAGTTTTCAGTTGCAGTTTGGAGTAAGAGTTTTAACAAGGTGTATCATGACTTTGTAAAACAGAAAGTGATTTGTGGAACAGAACATGAGCAGGACCTAAGGCTGTGAAATAGTTTAGGCTTCATGTCAGCCAACTGGTAGTTCCTCTAGTGCCAAGAACTTGCCTTCCAAAAATATTTAATTTGAAATATGCCCCTCTGGCAGTTTAAGTGTATCATTTGAATCAACATATTATGTTCATTGAAAAAAAACCCATTGAAAATGTTTTCCCATTCCCTACCACTAAAAACACATGCCGTGAGAACCTGTTATTGTTGTTGCTCAAGTAAAATTACACTCCTGCTAAAGCACAGTAACAGCTATAGTTAGTATACCTGCAGTTGGAACTAAGGAACCTTTGTAAACAAATGTGGAAAAAAATTCAGAGTAGATAATTCCATTTATATTAGTCTGAGCTAGTACTGACCACATTTTTTGCTCTCTAATCGAAGGTGTAAAATGTCATTTTATATTACTTTTGGTTTATTCTTCAAGAAGAATATTCAATAAGACATGTATCCAGTGACCAAGTTGACCTTTCGGATTTTCAAAAACACACGTGCTTTGATAGTTTTTATTTGACAAACCTAGAAGACAAGTTAAACTCTGTGTTAACAGCTACAAGGAGAAACAAAATAAGTATGATGGGTTATAATTTTAACCTTTACAAAAGTAAATAATTTTCTACCGAAAAGACAGCTGAGGAAGTCAAACGTGGAACAAACTGTACTCTTCAAGCATGGAACAGGCATATAGAGTGACAGGAAAAAAAATCTGATTCGTATAAATTGAGCACAGGGAGATTATTATTTTTAATCTTGTGCCGACTAGAACAAAATAGAGATCTTTTCATCATGTTTCTGTTACAGGTGTTCCCCCTCCACAAGTCATCTGGGAGGACTTTTCGGTTGTGAATGTGGCAAAAAGGGTTAATACAAGTATGAATATTTATGACTGTGATTTGAATAGCCAATCACTAAGCAGGTGGGAGTGGCTAAGAATGTTATATATGGAACATAATGGATGTTGGGCAGTTCAGTTTGAGTTTGAGTTGGTGTTCAGTTCGGGATAGAGCTGAGAGGAGAGTCAGTTAGATTGTCAGTTGGTCAGGTGGGACCTGCCACTGAAAAGGGTCTGGTTTAGAAAGGAAACACTTTATTATAAGATTACATGTATGCAACTTCGGCTAAAGCTACCAAAATACTGATCATCTAATTGTAAACCAATAAATGTTTCATGTTTGTTTTAAAACTATATTACTTGGTGTGACTCCATCTCTCAAATATATATAAGTGTCCAGTAAATCTGGTGGTGGCAGCAAGTGAAAACCCAGTGTGTGAAAGGGGCATGTCACAGTGAACATGTAGTCTCTTATCATTTAAAGAAAAAAGTGAACAACACAAATGTGAAGAGCCTACTTAGTGGTATAGTAGATGCTACAAAGTTAGTTACACTGGAATTGGCTTGTACCCTTCAACTGAGCTACACACAATAATATAAGGACAGTCTGAGAAGAACATTGAGGCTACCTTTACTGAAGCTGAGGCTGCACCATGCTCTTGGCCAACATGAGAAGGGACTTAATCCTTTTTATAGGCATCTCTTCTATGTGAATAAATGTTTTTTGTTGAATCACACTGTCTCTAAATAATAAATGACAAAAATAATTCCTGCAAGACAATTTCTAAGAGAGTCCATCAGAATCCAGATGTCTTCTGGCTAATATTGTTTCCTATTGTGGGAATGTTGTGGGAACCTAATTATAAGGGTGGGTACTGTGAAAACTTTCATGTTTAATTTCTTTCGGCGTTGTTGTTTTTACCTTTTTTACCTCTTAGTTTTGTGTTTTTCATGCACCCATCCTTCCATTAAATACAAAGTGGACCAGATCTTTCAAATGTTTTCATACTGTTTTCACCCTTCCACCTGTGTTTCTGGAACTAGTCCAATTTAATTAATTAATTAATTTTATTTATTTGACTTTTATACCGCCCATCTAGACCTAGGGCTACTCTGGGCGGTTTACAACATGCTATAACATGACAATTAACAAAGGAATACATTTTTAAAAACTCAAGACAACATTGTGTTAGTTCTGTACCCATTTTTACCCTATGCCTCACCTACAGCACCTGCTTTTAGGGATCAGCTCATTTTTTTCACAAAAGTCCTGAATCCAGACAAGTTGGGATGACAAATGATCCCCTTGCCTGATGCTGACCCCCCCCCTTCACTGTTCTTACCATGCCTTGCTGGGAGCTCCTTTGGGTTGTGTGTGTTTCTCAATGGATTGGGAAAAAGATAAAGCCTTTAGAATGAAACAGTGACAGGTTACCCTCTTTGTCTCTCCGTCACTCTTTTGAAAGGAGCCACCAAGTTACTTCTGCTACAGATTAACTTTTCAGGACATGTTGTGTGTCCCTGGCTTCTCTCTGTTCTTCAAGGAAAAAATTAGGAAATGGCCTCCAGGGGCAAGAGGTCTTCTTGTGTCAGTAACTATAGCAAAGTGTTCTGCTTATATATACCGCCCCATACCACTACAAGTAGTCTCTGGGCGGTTTACAATTTTTAACTACAGTGTAGCCAACTATGCCAAAAGAGATAAGTCCCCTCAAATTGTTTTACAGCATTCTGACGGTTGGTAGTACTTCCCCATTTTATCCTTTCCCAGACACCAAGGTATGTGTCTGCAGTTTACATATGCCAATCAAAGAAAAGTGAAACAAATGGAATTTGAACCATCACCACCCACACATCATTTTTTAACAAGGATGATTTGGATTTTGGAGGTAGTATTTTAGCAACGAACAAAAAGCCATGCAAACAATAACAGGAGTCTTCTGCTGTTTTTCATTCAGTCCAATATGAAAGTCCTGTCCCTACCTGTATTGGGAAACCAGTATGGCTTTGCCCTCCCTGCCCAAAATGAATAGAAGAGACAAAATTGCTTGACTTAAAATAGGGCCACAAATTTATTAACTTGTTAACAATTTATTAACTTTATTAACTCTTCCCTGAACAAGGGGGCCTAACCATAGTGCAATTGGCTGCTAGCTGGTGGTCAACCAGACTTCCAGCCCCAGGGAGACTTCAGAGATCCAATTAGAAGCATGTTGCCCACCTGTTCATTATGGCCCCAAACTATGAAGTGTGACTACCTCAGGGCCTCCCTCTGAATTTTAAAACTGTACCAAACTATCCTATTTCCTCAAATCCTGATCTTACATCTAAACAGAGGGCTACCAGACACCAAATGATGCCCATGGATGGATCTCATCTGAAACTATGTACCTAATGCACTACCCGCCAAGGCATGGAAGCTCCAAGCTATGCTCCCTGCCCCCAACACAGCTAGACTTAATGGTGAGCAGGGCCTGTTGCAGGTTGCTTAGGAACACTTCCAGGCCTCACTCTGACAGATGTACTCCATCCTTCCTATATAACTCTGGACTCTAAAAGGCAATCCATGGGTGACTGATTACCATTCCTAATCCTTTCTCCATGGCCCTAGCAACGTCTCTTTTGACTCCTTTCTGAGCCTTTTCGGTCCTTGAAGGATTATGGGCCCTTCTCCATTCCAAACATGGCAGCATTGTTGACCAAACCAAGTGCATTTCAGAAAACTTCTCCTTGAAAAATGTCACATCTTTAATGATATGTAAAATCAAAACCTTGTCCAACATTTGGGGGACACCCTAAGATGCTCTATAGATGGCAACACAAATAGTCCAAGGACTTTACCTTCCTTAACTTTTTTTCCGCTCTTGTCCCTAACTGTGTTTTTGGCCAATAACGGAACACAAATTGTTTGCTGAAGTTGCTACGCTATCACCCACCACTGGAATACGAAAACACTGATAACCTAATTAGGCTGGGGCCCTTTTTGAGGAGCGGGCAAACTGGGGGGCCTTTTAAATCCCCTTGTGTCCTTACTTCTGGCTCCTTCTGGACACTGCCTCATGTAGTACACTGCTACATGCGTCCCAAAACGTGAGTTGTGTGGGAAGTCCCCAAGGCCTCACCTGTTGCCCTACCAACCATCACCCCCTGGGCAGCAGCACCAGCCCCACTCTGCCAATTAATGGTCAGGTCTAGCACTCCTGCTTCACTCCTCACCATTCCCATCTCAGCCAATGTTACAGAGACACCTGCTGTACCTTTTTGCATTGGAGCCATGACCCATCTATTCCCTTGGAACTCAACCTCTCCTTCTCCAAAGCACTGAGCTTCTCCCAGATGGCCCTATAATCCAGAAAACCTTCATCATCTGAAAAAGAAAGCATAGAAGGTAAGAGAACTGGAGTGCTATGCAATTTTCCTTTGCCAAGCCCTTTCCCCTTCTTCATCCCCATAATTCCTTAATAATACAAAAAGACAAGAGAAAATTCACAATCTGGGGTGCCTCAACTAGCTCTGTACCAGACCCCTAAAATTGCACCAATAATCACCCAAAAACTGAGACAATATAAGGGTCACCTCCCCTTACTCAGGCAGCCCTTGGAAAATCCCCCCATTAAAAACCACTACTGTCATCCCTAAGCAATAGTTTGTTTACAGGTAGTTCAATAAACACATAACACTGCAAAGGGATAACACTCAAACCTTAAACCATCACCATGACAAAACTTATCACTGTGGTTTTATTTATTTATTTATTTATTTATTTCTGACAACCCACCCCCATTATATTCCCCATGGAAAGCCCAACCCCTTGTAATAAACTCCCAACTAACTAACTCACCCTGTTGCCTCCCCCCACAACCACCCACAGGGGCATTCTTCATATATATAATATATATAATTGCAAAAAACAACCACTTGGAAGGATGGAATCTGCGCCCCCAACCCCAAAAAGAACCCCTCTACCACAGAAGCTGTGCCAATGCACAGCCCCCAAACCGCCGCTCAGCACCACACGGCGAAAACTAAACTGCTGCCTGTATTGCCGACAACCTCCTTTCCCTGCTTCAAACAAAAGTGAGAGTCCGAGGCAGGCTAGGGCAGCTCTACATGTAAGGCTGCCCAGGAACCCCTGCCCAGCCATTAATATGGTACCAGCATTTTCCCACTGTTTTCTGGGTGAGAGGGCAAAGAAGCCCCACCCATGCTTGCCTCTGCTTGCCACAGCACAGGACCATTGTCACTTGGGCTAATTCTTTAGAAGTTGGATGTGGTCTAGCCTTAGGCCCTTCTGCAGACTTTATTTTCATTTAAATTTATAAGTGTTTATGCCTTATAAAGAGAATTCAGTAATAGAGATCGATGCAAACCAGTAGTTCATACTATTTCGTTTATAAGCCAAACAGGTTCTTGCCGTATCAAAGTCCTGCCTTCTCTGGTAGGTGGCCACTCACAGATAGTGCCCAGAGAAAGTGGTTCAGGGAAGCCAGATTGATGCCTCCGTGTGCGGGCTCACTGGAGCAGGCAGGGTTTTGGAGAGCCAAAACATCTGTTTAGCCATTTTTTAAAATGGCATGAGCTGTTAAACTGGCAGTTCATACCCATCTCTGTTCATTAGCATGACTATAACTTTTAAAATACTATAACATATTTCTCCTACAAGGTGAAATGCTGTATGAGGCAGGTTTTTCTAATAGAAGAATTGCTTGTCACCCAATGAAGTGGAGTCATGACAAAGTCAGGCCATATAAAATTAAGTACATAATCATACAACTTGACCATCAAAAAATAAAACATCATAGGTGTAATGGGAAGGAACTGATTTCCTTTCCCTCTGTAGCTCCCCTCATGTATCTCCAAAATCAGTTCCCTCTGTAGCTCCCATCCTACATTGAACAAATCTGATCTAAATCTGTATTTTTGATGTGGAAAGTTGTAAGGAATCCATAGGCAGCTTTCACTGCAAATGCACTGTCTTGACTCCTGCTCTATAGCAAGTGTTTGCATTTAAATCTGTCTACCAACTAAAGTAAGGCCACTTACAATGTCTGAAAAATTATTTATAAGTTTTTCTGACCTGTTAGCTGTATTCTTCCTCCCATAAAATATAACTGCTATCTCCCTCTCCCTCTTCATTTTAACTTAGGTCACTGAACAGTCAGCTACTCTTCTGTATGATTACCATGAAATTATCTCAGTTATCTTTTTACCATTTGCTGTGGTCTGGCTTGGCTGAAATTCAATTTCATTTTGTTGCTTCACTCACCCACAAATGTCTGCAGGGGATCAAATTTTTGTCCTTCTCAAAATAATACAGCATTGTCAACACAGCAAGGTGGTGCGCGTATCATTACTATGGCAAAGAGAAGACAATTTGTACCTCTAAATTGGTAAATCTCAATGGAAAGATAGAAAGAATGTACAAAAGTCTATCTTCGCATTTTGTATTCAAGTTTAAAAGGCATGCCTCTTTGTCTCTTATTTTTCCCATTGTGAATTTCTCCCAGCTATCAATATTTCTAAAGTCAATATAAAACAATTAATCAAAGAAATCATTCATAGGAAAACAACTACATCAGGTCAACAGATGTGCCTTTCAAAAATCCAGTGTTTAACAGAGCTTAGAATAATTACCTTTTGGAAAACAATCCCATAATCTCTTAGCCAACATGGCAAGTGGTTATAATGGCTGAGTAATTCTTCCAATCACAGTCGTGTATATATATATATATGATAAGATCCTATACATTTTACAAGCTGCTGTTGTCTGTGAAGGTACTCAGTCATTCTGGTGAGGTTATCTGGAAGTTGAGTAATGGCAAATGGACTTCTTTTCTTGAAAGAGTGAAATGTTTTGATCTCTCAAGAAAAGAAGTCCAGTTATCATGTCTCAATTTCTAGACAAGCTGCTGTTGTTACAAATATGGTTATTTTTCTCCTAATGATACATGCTTATGTCGGCATTGTAAAAATATGTAATAGACATAGGTAGCCTATAAAACCTAAGGCAGGCATGTCCAAACTTTATTTATTTTGGTCCAGATGTTTTGGACCACAACTCCCAGAGTCCTTTGTCATTGGCAATCTAAGCTTAGAATTCTGGGAATTGTGGTCCAAAACATCTTGAGGGCTGAGGTTTGGACATGCCTGACCTAAAGAATAAGGTATTAAATCTATAAAAAAAGAACAACACATGCATTTGAAAATTTGAATTGACACACAGAGATTTTGTTATGCTACTGGTAGTTGACTACTCCATAACACAAGGGCACTGGGGCTTTGAGTTTTTTTTAACAATTTCTAATAACTCTCATATAGTTTCTCATACACATAGCACAACTTCTAGATGTGTAGCTCAGAGTATGCTATCTCTGACATTCCCCTGCCACATGCGTGCAGTCTATATACCAAGCAACTATGCAACTATGACTATGGAACAACTCTTGATTATCCATGCCAGCAGCTACGCATCATCCAGCAGACTGGCCACTGTTTAAACAAAGCATTAGAAAGAAAAAAATAGTTTATAAATTTTTCTTTCTTTTGTTACCATATTTTCATCTGCTCTTCCTTTTTTTATAATTCCATTTCTTTTTAAGCTAATCTTCCGTCCATTGCTCTAATTGGATAAGATTAAACTAAAAAAATCTTCTCTATTCCAAATGCTTCTTTTATTTGCTCTCTCTTCCTTGATTTTTCTAACCAACCCTTTATCCTACTAGTTTGTTTCTTAATAGCTTGTTTCTTTCTTAATAAATCCTTATTTCATTTCAAATGCCCTGAGGACTTCTCCATTTCTACCCCTGATAGATATTACTGGAGACAGGAATGCAACGGGATTTACTTAAAAGGATAGCATTTCTTTCTGATACTTTCTGAGACCTGGATTCCAAAATTGTATATATCATTTTTGTTAGAATTTGGAACTTGATTCAAAGATTCAGATATAGAAAGTATGTGAGTTCCTTGGAAAGTTGGGTAGTATATAAATAAATAAATAAACAAACAAATAAATAAATAAATAAATAAATAAATAAATGTTGTATTTGGCCATCAGAACCCTGAATCCATTGCCTGCATGATCCTGGGTAGTGCTGGCTGTAAGATTCTGGGAACTGTAGTCTGATATAGGGTTAGAGATGGGCACGACTTAGTGGTAATCCCGTTTCCGTTTCCGTTACTCGTATCCGTTACTCTACGGAAACGGTAACGGGAATTACTCTGCCAGAATTCGAGCTCGAACCGACGAACGAACAATTTTGGTCTGATTTGTTGTGGTCGTTCCTTGCATCGCGCAATCGCGCGATGCCAAGCGGCACAGAAAAAAAGTTTTTAAAAGTTAAAAAAAACCCGATTCCCGGCCCTAAAAGCAGGCGAAAACTGTCTGAGAGCACCTACCAGGCCAGAAGGGTGTTTTATTTTGGGGGGGGTTTCCCCGCCCCCCCTTTCCTTGGCTATTGCTACTGCTGCGCTGCTGGTACCAGGCTGGGAGGGTGCATCCATTTGCCATGCAGTGCGGGGGGATCCAAAATGGCGACTGCAATATTTTTTTTTAAATCGTTGCCCAAAACCCCACCAAAGCACCACAGAAACATGCGAAAATTAGCTATTTTAAATGCTTGAATTTTTACAGTAGCAGCAGTGGGTTTTTCTTGCAAAAAAAGTCTCTGTTTATTTTATTTTATTTTATTTTATTTTTTTACACCTGCGCATTCGCAATGATGGGCTCGCCCATGGGAGTGGACCATGCAAAGTTTTGGAGCCATTCCACCAATCACATGGCCAGGTTTTGCTGACTGTACCAGCCTGGGAGGGCGCATCCATTTGCCATGCAGTGTGAGGGGATCCAAAATGGCGACCGCAATATTTTTTTTGAAATCGTTGCCCAAAACCCCACCAAAGCACCACAGAAACATGCAAAAATTAGCTATTTTAAATGCTTGAATTTTTACAGTAGCAGCAGTGGGTTTTTCTTGCAAAAAAAAGTCTCCGTTGATTTTATTTTATTTTATTTTATTTTATTTTTTTACACCTGCGCATTCGCAATGATGGGAGTGGCCCATGGGAGTGGACCATGCAAATTTTCCACCAGTTGCATGGCCACTTGGCCAGGTTGACCACAGAGACTTCTGGGATGTGCCAATCGGGCATAAACAGCCCACTAATCGTAGCCCAAACCCGAACCCTCAGCCTAACCCTAACCCTAACGCCAGTACACTGTCCTTCTAAGTGGGTCAGAGAGGCACCCAGAGGTGCACCCCAATACTCACCCTAACCTCACCCGTCACTAGCCTAACCCTAGTCCTTGCGCTAACCCATCTTAACCCTAAGCCAGATCTACTTGCATTGCACTACATGCAAGTACGTGAGACGCAGCGGGTGCAAAGAGTCTGCCAGTCTGTCACTTGTGGCTCTGGCTGGCTCCTGCAGCTGCCTCCAGGAGCCCGCTACCCCCCCAAACCAGTACTAACAACAATGAAAAAACGAAAAAACAAACCGACTAATTTTTGCGAATTTTCACGAAAAACGGAAACGAGCCGAAACGGGCTGCCTCCGACACACGACAGCTCGAAAACGTCATTTTCCCTAGTCATGCCCATCTCTATATAGGGTATGTCTAGCCTGGAGAAAAAAAGACCGAGGGCTGATATTTAAATATTTGTTTTGGATCATCCCAGAGTGCAGGATGTGCAACAATAACCCAGCTTTTGGCTGAAATATCAGGAAAAACTTCCTGTTAGAGCAGTCCAGCAATGAAACCAATTATCTCAAGAGGTGGTGAATGCTCCAACACTGGAGGCATTCAAGGGAAATTTCCTGCATGGAGCAGAGGGTTGGACTTAATGGCCTTGTAGGCCCCTTCCAACTTTCCTAGTCTATAATTCTATAGAATTTCTCATCTCTGAAAATACTATAACAATTTATTGAAAAGACTGAAGGTAGACATAAGAAGATTCACTCTTTTTGGAGCTGAATTTGGAAAATTCATCTTAAGATAGGTAAATACAATGTCAGAGGAAAAACTGATTGGGATCCTATCCATGCAAAGTTAATAATAATAATAATAATAATAATAATAATAATAATAATAATAA
>JAHTLZ010000237.1:56333417-56359683 GCA_023846285.1 Phrynocephalus versicolor
TTCTTTCTTTCTTTCTTTCTTTCTTTCTTTCTTTCTTTCTTTCTTTCAATGGATGTAGTGCAAGAATGCTGTGCTCCTTGTTTTTTCTTATATTTGTGTCCTCACTCTGTTCTCAATTTAATTTTCCAATTTCCATATATGGTATCATCAAATGATTGAGATGTCTGTTTAATCCATCAGTGACATGTGGGTATTGAAAAATCAGCTGGGATTTTATTTTTATTTTTTAAAAAGATGCTTGCTTTACTTTGAATCCAGAAATTAGACATGCTGGAAATTTTTAAAAAATGGAGTGGCCCTACCCCTAGCACAAAAACCCACCCAGAAGCCTGTGATGGGGACCTAGAAAGGTGTGGTAGGAATGTTCTGGGAATGGTCTGGCTCACTACAGCAATTGCATCCCCTGATCACGGAGGGTGGGGGGACACGAGTGAAGCAGACCATCACTGTAGCAGACCAAACAGCAGGACAAATGTCCATCTGAACACATCCCATCTGACCTGGTTTATTAGATACAGTATTGGCTATGGGAAAGAGCTTTCATTTAAGTAACTCAGGCTCAAATATGCCTATTTATCTGTAAAGAGCCCCACTGAACTCTGTGGGCTCTCTTTTCAAATAAACAATATTTTTAAAATAATTAACGTATTTTAAAAATGGAGTCTTTTATTCAGCTATCTCTCTGTTCTGTTGTAAACCTCCATGAAACCTAATCTCTTCTAAGAGGTTTTTTTCAAAGTGGATATTTGACTGCACTCTTGTAATGACACTTAATTGGGATTTTTCTTTTCTTTTCTGCCATTTTCAGTCAATTGGAATCATTATTAATGTGGAACACAAATGGAGCTGAATTTGAAGAGGCACTCATTTAAACTCTGTTCTCATAATGTCAACAGAGCATAGAGCAATCTTTGTTACTCCTGTGGCTGCTAATCATCCGGATCTGATTAATTGCAGAGACTGATAAAAATCTCTATTTGCTGGACAGATAATGGCCTTGTCTCATTGCTTGCCTTTGAAAAAGAAAAATAACCAACCCACCAAAACAATAGAAATAACATCTGCTGAGTTCCCATGATTTATTTCGGTAGGGAAAACATTCGAGGCAAGCTGGGTTAGAAATGCAGTGAGGAGGGTGTGAGCCTGGCTGTGCACACAATAAATCACAGGGGAGATTTTACCTCAGAAAAGGTGTGAAAAATGCAGACCGTGCTTTCCCCTTAAAAACTGCATTTAAATGTGCCTTCTTATCACACCTGTGTGCTAATTGCAGGCAATACCATTTATTTATACCATTCACGTTATTTACTGTTTTTAAGAAGTATTTCTCTCCTCCCTGCTTTTTCAAAGTACCCAAGATGCCCTCAGATAGATGGAGGGACAAGCTGTAGCATCCTGCCAGAGCCGATTATTCAACAAGTGACAAGTGACCAGTTTCTTCCCTGTAGGGATAGCATGATTTATCTCACCAGTGATTTTGGCCCCTGGCAGCCTAAACACAGGATGCACTGAATGTTAAGCCACGTTGTTGCTTGAGATGCACAGCAAAGTCATATTGCACATAGATCCAAAGCATATCTGTTGTAGTTGCCATTGTTACTGTCTTTGGCTAGGCTGATATTATGCTGTATGCTGCCCCCATATCTAAATAGATTAGAGTGTTATATTTCTCTTTAAGGGTAATTAATCTTCAAAGGACTGTCACAGAGATGACACTGTTAGCCTGTTTTCTGCACCTCCAAGGGATAGGTCCCAGATGAGTGGATTCATATTACAAGAGATTTCAACTAAGCATTAGGAAGAACATCCTGACAATAACAGCTGTTTGGCCAAATAATAGACTGCTTCAGAGGTTGTTCCCAGTATTCACCCCACCCCACCCCAATCCCGGCTTGGAAGTTACACTTCAAAGGAACTTGTTACATTAATCATTACTGATTAGCAACTGGTTTTTCATTGTCATTCTTCAGATTATGGAAACAATTTGTTAACAAAACATTGCATTGCCCAGCCAGCTCAGTATAACGAGACAGACAACAGGAATATGTTTTAACTGTTTTAATTTTTTTGATTATAAGCTGCCCAGAGACCTTTGGGTAGTGGGTGGCATATAAATTGTAAAAATAAATAAATAAATAAATAAATCAGGGCCACACTTTACTTGAACATTGAATGAAAACATCCCCTTTCAAAAGTGGTGCTAAAATAGTGCTGAATTTAGATTTGAATTTGGGGCCAGCCTTACCCCAAACCCTAATCCATATAATTTCTCATTCAACAAACGGCACCTTCTAAGAGTCCAGGCCACCAGACTCTCTCTAAGGAGCCAGAGTCCATGGGATAAAAGAGTTATGTTCCCCTTCTCAGTGCCAAACTCTCCTGGCTATCCATAGTGGGAATAGGGTTGTCTTGCACCCAAATTGGATGTCTAAGGAACTCTGTTAAGCATCATGAATTCTGTACTACCTGCTAGTATGACCAAATGTAGGGGGGGGGGGGGCTACATAAGAATCGGATGAGTAAAAACTCACCTGCCCCCAGGGCCAATTGTGAAGGCAGGTCAAAAATTCCCATACAGCCCTGAAGTGACCAGCTAATCTCATCTTTATCACAGGGTGGGAAGGTAGGCCAATTTCCGGGCAAAAGAGGCCAAAGCAAGGATGTGTGGCTTTAAATAGGCACTCATTCAGCCCTGCTTATTGGCCTCCATAACATCCTTTGCCATCCCATCCAGACAGCAGGCAAAGCCTACCCCACACTGGAAGGAACATTATTTTTAGTTGAAAACACCATGTTTGTGGAGAAAGTCTCTGGTTTACTCTGATGCAAATTCTTACATCATATATGGATATATTTATAAAAATATATAAGATGAAAATACTGTATATACTCAAATATAAGTCGACCCGAGTATAAGTTGGGCCCCCTAATTTAACCGCCAAAAACTGGGAAAATTCATTGACTCAAGTATAAGTCTAGGGTGGGAAATGCAGCAGGGCCTGGCAACTCCTCCTTTGTGAGCTGGGGGAGCGGTGTGTGATGTGTAAAATGACTTTTAGCCACCAAGGCAAGTGCTTGGGTTGGTGGCTAAAAGTCATCTTAAACATTGTACACCACTCCCCTGCAACATGAGGGTCAGTGGTCAGGAGAAGTGGTGCACAATGTTTAAAATGACTTTTAGCCACCAACCCAAGCACTTGCCTGAGTGGCTAAAAGTATTGACCCGAATATAAGTCGAATGCCCCTTTTTTGCAGCCCAAAATTAGGGCTGAAAAACTAGGCTTATATTCAAGTATATACAGTAAGTAATACTTCAGTTGCCACTTAGGACTGAGAAGAACATGGCACAGATCCTGGAAAATTCCTGCCACGATGATTTTCAAAATACTTGAAAATGTTGTGTGAAAGTAATTTTTGATGTAACTAGGTGTTATGCATGGGGCCTAAGTAAATTGAGTATAAATATTTATAGCTTAACACACACACATATTTAATAGTTGCATTCTTTGCAAATAAGTAGTTAGTTGCTACTTTAGCTGCAACTGGTTGCCTTCAAGCCTGAGGCTTTAAAACAGAGATTGGATAGCTATCTGTCAGAGATCTGTTAGCTTTGGATTCCTGCAGTGGAAAAGATAGGCTTCAACGGCCCTTGGGGTCTCTTCTAGCTTTCTCATATGATTCAGTTTTCTTCCTCCATTTGGGAAGAAAGGAAACAATGTTCTTCCTTGGTTGCAAAATCAGAGAGAAGAAAATTCAAAGGTGACATGACAGAACTGATACTAATTCTCCTAAGTATATGTAATATATACTTAATAACATGGATCTGGCAGTGTTAGTCTGTTGCACTGAAAACAACACAGACTTTTGTGGAAGCTTCAGACTAATATGTTTTATTTGGCACAAGTCTTTTGGGCAGCACCTCAGGCATTTGATGAAGTCGGCTGCAATCCAAGGCTTATGTCAAACAGAACATGTTAACCTTAAGGTGCCACAAGACTCTTTGTTTTTTTTTAATGACACGAGATTTTATTCAATAAAAATTCATAAAGCCAGATCTTTAACATTTAATGAGTCTAATACCTGCTAAACCAAACTGTTTGGATTGTTTCTGGTTCCTTAGAAATTGCTCACAATTAAATATAGCTATACAGTGCCATACTCAGCATTGCATATTTGAAAGAAGAAGGGGTGGTTCCCTGATCAGTTTAATCAGGCAAGTAGTATAATGTGGGTATACAAAGGTCAAAGAGGGTGATTCTGTAAGCAGTGCTTTTCTGATATCCTCATTTGTCTATCTGACAGTTGTAGGCAATTCACGAACCCAGCTGAATGGAGTGGAGGCTGTAGAATGTTGGAATGACTCTTGGGGTCATTCCAATGATTGCTCCTCCCCCTCCTGATTTTGAGATTTGTGAATAAATGTCGTTATTTAGGATCCAACTGTGCCATACATATAAAGATAAATCATATTCCTATTTTGGTAGCAACAGTTTACAGGCTATCTCGATCTTGCCGTGGACATCACTGGCTGAAAGCCTGTTGTTTAGCCAGTACTTCACAATTAGAGTAGGTCTTTCCAAGGAGGAAAAGAGGGTGTCTCCATGGAACTGAGCCAGCCACACAGGCTCTTGTGATGGGCTAAATGACTGTATTGAATGGTGGCGAATATTCTTTTCACGGAAGAAGTCCTTCTTGTCTGGGGAAGTTATTTTCTCACTTGACTCCGTGACCTTGGCACTTTTCATCTTCTTGCTTCCTTCCCGAGTCACAGAATTGTACTTATTTTTGCCTGAAGGTTTTATGGGTGTAAAGCATGGTAAGTGAAACATAAGTACTTTATTTGGTCACAGAGAAAGCCCAGGGGACAGGAACCTGGTAACCTCAGTAGGAAACCATGCCTTACTGAGATCAAAGAGAGCCAAGACTCCTTGTAAAGCTTTGCGAGGGGTGAAGAGAATGAAACAATGCCAGGTCATCTCAAGCCATGAGCGATAAAGACAACAGGTTAGCTGGTCTATAGAAGTTGTACTTACTTGAAGAATAATAAGTGTACATACCTCACTGCAATCCCAGATCATGAATGTGATTTCTCCTCCCATGCATCATGCAACCCTATAATACCTAGACAGGTTCTCATTATGCAATGAACATAGCCTCACTTTGTAACATTCAGGGAACTGAAATGACATCTGCAACGTTCACTGGTGGACACCCAGTTCTTGCAGCAGAGCTACTCAGTGCTGGTACCAGATAAACTTAGTAGGAGCCACTAAAATAGGCCACAGCCTAATTCTGAACATTGAACTGGAACTCTCCCTCCACCCCAACAATGATATCAGTCCCAATTAGATGCTGAACATTACCTCATGCCTTCCCCAATCCATTAATTTTGACCCAAATGTATACTAATAGAGAGCAAGGCTCACCAAAGAAATCCTTTTACCCAAGGAAGAGCAGCAAATATACCTTCCCAAAGTCAATATACAGTCAAAACATTCCAGCTCCTGAAACAGAAAATCTCAAATAAAATCATAAATCTCAAATAAAGAACTATTTCCTTAATTTCCTAACACAGTTAATTCTACTGCCCAAGGGGACCATGGCAAGTCCAGTTTTCTGCAACAGCATCAAAGACAACTTCTATGATAAAATGTTCTGACAAAGCCTGAGATGAAGTAAAGAATTTTTATGCCTTAAAAACAAGTTCATCTCTTAGACCTCACCTTGGCAACTGAACATTTTAAGGTCAGACTTCCAAACCAGAGCCCAAGGCTTGTTCTTCTATGTGTTTTAAGATTTTCGCTTGGATAAGGATTTTCACCATCTTCCCTGGGACAGATGTAAGGCTAACCAGACTGTAGTTTCCCAGGTCCCCGCTCCTACCTTGTTTAAAAGTTGGTATGACATCTACTATCCTCCAGTCCTCTAGCATTTTGGCTGTTTTAAGAGACAAGTTGCATATTACCGTTAAGAGATCTGCAATTTCATTTCTCAGTTCCTTAATAACCCTTGGGTGGATGCCATCTGGGCCCGGTGACTTGTTAATCTTCAGTTTATCCATTAAACCTAAGACATCCTCTAATTTAACCTATATTTGATTTAATTCTTTAGTCAAGAGGGGCTATTCAGGCAACAGAATCTGCCCAAGATCTTCTGTCGTAAAGACAGATGCAAAGAAGTCATTTAATTTCTATGCAATTTCCAAGTTTTCCTTTACCCCCCCCCTTTCCTCCCTCACCATCCAGAGGGCCAACTGGTTCTCTGGCAGGTTTTCTACTTCTAACGAAGCTTTTATTATTTCCCTTTATATTGTTAACCATACATTCCTCAAAGTCTTTCTTTGCCTCTCTTATCATTGTTGTACATTTCTTTTGCCAGAGTTTGTGTTCCTTTTTATTTTCCTCATTTGGGGAGGATTTCCATTTACAGAAAGACTTCTCCTTGCACTTTAGAGCCTCTCTAATGCCACTTGTTAACCATGCCAGTGCCCTTTTGGACTTAGAGGAGCTCTTCTTTCTTTGTGGTATGCACTTGTGCTCGGCCTCTACTACTGTTGTTTTAAACAGGCTCTATGCACTCTAGAGAGATTGGATTCTTTTTACCTTCACTTTCAATTTATTTCTATGTAGTTTCCTCATCTGAGGGAAGTCTGCCCTTTGGAAATAAAGGATTTTTGTGTCAGATTTGCTTGACACTCTTCTTCCGAAATGCATGGCAAAGGAGATTGCAGCATGGTCACTGTTCCCCAGAGGCTCAGTGACATTCACATCCATGACAGTATTAGGTCCAGAGTTGCTTGTTGTCAGGTGGGCTCCATGACAAATTGCTCTAAAGCATAGTCATTCAGCATATTGAGAAACCTGGTTTCTCTTTCTTGCCCTGAGCTCACATTGGCCCAGTCAATGTGGGGATAATTGAAGTTCCCCCATGATTACTATCCTGTCCCTCTTAGACACCCCAATTGTCAGGGATTGAACTAATTCCCCAGTATCAACTTACCACCTGTTGTGCTTCCTCATGAATATCAAAGAGAGGATGTGCTAGCTTACATTAAAGGGTGAAGGTGTGGATTGAAAGAAAGAGGAAGGGAAATGCCCCCCCCCCGATAAATAGTTGTTTGTTGCCAAGATCAAAAGACATCCCCAACTTTCTTATTAAGTGCCTTGAAGGATCTATTTATGCCTCGAAGCATCTCCAGGCATCTGTAACTGGAAAATTCCACCTCTTTAGAGAAGGTATTCTATCCCCTATAAAAGGATTCACTCAGACAAAGGGAGGTGGGATGAGAGAAAGTTGGTGACTGGGATCCTCGCCGGAGGGCAAGGAAAGATGTGTGTCTGTACCATTGGAAATGTGCTTACCTTTAAGTAAGTAGACAGACTAGAATTAAAACTTCTTGTTTTCTGAGAATTGCAATATCTTACGCTTTCAATAGCTTACTATTTTTCTTTTGTAACCTGAAGACTGCCTTGCAAGGTCTCTTGCAATGTTAACCTCATTTTTTATGTTTTCTTAATAAGCTACATTTCTTTATATTTTAACTGGAGTGTGATTCTTGTGCCTGTGGGAAGTGTTTTGCTAAATCTGGGCCTATGATTGGCAGCTACTGAATTTTATTTGTGAACATAGTTTTCCTTTTGGACAGAAACAGCTCTTCACTGTTTCTGGGGGTCCTCCAAGCTGGAGAGGAAAAGGAGGGGCTGACAGGGTGCTAAATCCCCTGGCTGCGGGCACAGTGTTGGGTTTGCTCACACTTGACTGGACAGCTGTGGGCTGTTAGCCTTGTGGATCCTTCCTGCAGATTCCTTGAGGCACGTTGAAGTCTCGAAACCTGTTTCTTGCTGGCGGCGGGTCGTCAGGTGTCATCAAAGAGGTGACATCCATGATTTGTCTGCTCATTTCAATGTTCCCCTCAAGTTTTTGATCTGGCAGACAATAGCATACCCCCAGTATCACATAGCTCCTTGGATGTGGTAGTTTAAGCCACAGTGACTATCGTGGAGTCAGACCCACCATCAATCTCTGTTGTGCTGGAGATACACCAGCAAAACTCAGTTGTTTACAATTGAAGAGAAAGTATAGACATCATCTCCCTTTTTTTGCACCTGACCATCCTCTATTACAGATTTGGAGATACCCTACTTCTGTTAGAAACCCAAACAAAATTTATTCCAAAATAAGCATTGTAAAAGTTTATTTAATTTTTATCTCACCTATATATGGAGTCTGTGCTAGAAGAGAGAAGAACATTCAACTGTAACTCTGTTAATTAACAGGTAGGTTCATTAGTAATCAGTGCAATATATATAGAAGACAACCACATTTGTTGCTATGTTTGTCAGCCATGTAAGGTGCTGGCTGAAATATGCAAAGGCTTTTATTCCCTATTGACTGAATGAAGGGATGTGCCATTTTGTGTATTATATAGCTTTTTTCCAAATATAATCAGCACTAGAGATGGGCACGAAACAAAAATTTTCATTTCCGTTATTGTTTGTCGTTTCGTTACGTAACAAAATGACAAATGAAAATTGTGATGAAAATGAAACGAAATGAACAGAACCACAAAAATTGTGTTCGTTACGTTTCGTTTCCATTACTGCCGACGTGCAATGAAATGAGCTGTTTTAAATGTTAAAAAACGCCCTGGACATCCATAAAAATGCAGCGATAATTATTTATAGTGTCTGATAATACCTACCGGGGGGGGGTTCCTTAAAACGTGCATTTATGTCTTTTCTCAGATCGCTGTATTTTTTTCCTTTAAGGGGAGTTATGGGACATCGACCCAAAATGGCTCCCAGATGCCTAATATTGATTTCTTGGGTATTAAAACGCCCTGGACATCCATAAAAATGCAGTGATAATGCGATAATTATTTGAAATTATTACCTACCAGGGGGTAGGGGTCCTTAAAATGTTTGTTTTTGTCTTTTCCCATTGCGATGTATTTTTCTTTTCCCTTTATGGTTAACAAAATGGATGTCGCCACTCCAGCCACAACATGGAGGCAAGCCATGTGATGGGATCATGTAAATTCTTGGACAACTTCAACCAATAGCATGCCCAGGTGGCAGACTAGGCAGGTCTGGCAGCCACAGAGGGCATAAAAAGCTCTGGCAGCCCCCGTCTTCCTTGCAGTCTCTGGTGGGAGTTAGGGTGGGATTGCTGTCTCTGCGACTCTAGCTTCAGTCCTGCAGCCTCTCTGTGTGCGTGTGTGCATACCTCTCGGTGAGTACCCTTCCCCTGCCCCGCAGTGCAGTCATTCTGCATCTGCCTTGCACCCTGGGCAATGCCCACCGCTGCCTTTGCAGCCTCCCTGCAAACCTAGTCTATACTGTGTCTCTGCCAGCATCAATTTTTTTTAGTGTTTTCCTTCTGGTCTGGGACGCCGGGGGACGCCCACGCACGGAAATGCTTTTAAAAATTGTGCAACAAGTGGGTAGAAACAAAAAATGAAAAAACAAAACACGAAAATGAAATTTTTCCAAAAAATTCACGAAAAATGGAAACAAAACGAAATACCTCTCAACGACAAACGACAAACAAAACACCATTTTTTTATTCGTGCCCATCTCTAATCAGCACAGTATGTTTTTATTGGGAAAGAAGAAAGTTAGACCCCCCCCCATTAAACTGAGGTAATTTCAAAAATCACAGATCTTCTTTGTGACTCAGTTGAGACCCCCAACTTCCCACCCACCCGCAACATACACATTGGAAAAATAAAGTGAAAAGCAAAAATGGCAGGTATGTGTTAACAATCTTTTCCCAACCAAATAGGAGTTAAAAACTAGAGGCTGTCTTTCTTTCATCATTATTATTCCCCATCCTTTCTTTTTTTAAAAAAGGTAATGAGTCTATTTGCCACTGGGTAATAAATCAAAGTTTAATACCCAGAGTAAATGCCTTGCTAGCACATGCTACCAAGATGTTTTCATCCTCAGTCTGGCTGCCAAAAGGTAAAGAACAACTGTAAAATTTACAGTCTGATCTATAGCCACTTGAGTGCAGATGTGTGCTAATAGATTCCAAATGGAAAGAAAGCTACAGCCCCTTCCTGATTGATAGGGAGTGTAAGGGATCTTTACTTTCCAGTACTTCCTTTTTCTGACATTGAATGCACTAATGCAAGGCTCTCATTCTCACTTTTGCCACACCCCTTCCCCCCAAATCTGGACATTAATACATTTGGCTCCAAATTAATGCTAAAGTAAGCATCTGGGGAGCGCATAATATTTGTTCACAGAAATTATTGTCACTTGAATTGTTATTCTAATAAACCCTGTATGAAAAAAATGCACTGTTGGAGTGGGGGAGAGAGTTTGTTGTAAGAGATAGCTACTTTTGGTTTTCTTATATATGGGCTCAGGAATATAACACTGAATGAAATTTCTCCTCATTTATGAGATGATGAGTCTCAATCAGTTTTCACAATTGTGAGAATGTCTTGGCGGTATTTTTTGCGAATAGTGTAGCTAAGCTCTTATCTGTTGCCTTGTTGTGTGAAGGGTTAAAACTCAGAAGTGTCTGATGGGTTCATTTTGCTTCACAAAGAGGAAAGGCCCTAGTTTCCTATGTAGATATTTTTCACAAATCGTGGAAACCTTGAACAACAACAAAGAAGCACCCATCTTGTTCTCAGGCTGGTAGTGAGAGGTCTTGCCAGGTGGGGTCCACTAAAATATGTTGAAGAGAAAGCACTTTATTGATATTTCTTCAAATTCTATAGCTGTGGCCAGGAACAATTTGTATCAATTTGAACAAACCTTTATTAACAGGAAAGTGGAAAAAATTCAATGGAGTTTATAAAAGTCAATTGATCCCCCCCCCAAGCTGTGAATTCCACTTTGTTCAATGGAGGCAAACGCTAGGCAAGCATCCATAGAACCTGAGCCTCTATATGTTTCAGCCCTCATGAAACATGTGAAGAAGATTCAAACAGCTCATCAGGTATGTCTATGGATTATTTTCCTACTAGTAGAGGCTCTTGTGTCATCAAAATTGTTTTTGAATCACTCCCTAATTCCAAAAAAGCAAATTGTCTTACTACCACTAGAAAATAAGCTAAAGAAGGTAATTTTATGTCATTTCAGGCAGAGAGTTTTGGCAAACACTGATTTGGTACATCTGGCATGAGTTAGTCTTGACGGACCTTGCCAAAGCCCAGGCACCCACTCCCAATGGCAGCCAGAAACCTGGGACAAGCGAGGCAAGTGACTTGCTCCAAAAATAAAATGCATGAAATCTGCTTCTTTGTTGAAATATAATTCTCACACAGTGATTTAACATTTCTCACAATTTCCGGGCCAAGTTGTACATTACACGAGCAGCTCACACAGAGAGAGCCACCTTTTCCATAAATTGTATGGGAGATAGCGATAAACAAATCTGCAGGTGTCATATCAGAAGATGGGCACTTAAATCTGATTCAATAATATTGAGGCTCATTTTACGGTTTAGGGTAGGACACCTAGTCATTTAAATGTTTTTCTGTTTAGTCAGAGAAGTCAGTCTGTTGCAGCCAATACAAAAAGTCATTTTTTTCCTTTGTAAAATGAGTCTGCATTTAAACTTTTTTAAACCTCACTCTAATTGCAAAATTTATTGCAATAATCTATGTCTTATGTCTTTATTGAAATAAATATTTAAATGAGAAATTGCTGAAATAAAAGGAAGCATCTTAAAAATATTATTTCTATGGAAGTGATAATGTTGCCACCCAGAGACCTCTTGGTAGTGGGGCAGCTAAAAATAAATAAATAAATAAATGTTTTAGTATGATTGTGATGGATCACATACACAGGGTGAGATATTGCTCCATAATGGTGCAAAAATGTGTTTTTGAAAAATGGTATTTAATGCTGCCACTTTAAATTTGAAGGAAACACAACTGTAGGTCTTCATTTTCAATCCAGGTCAGAGTGTAGCATCGATCACTTCCTTCCTGAAAAGGGGCACTTGATAGAAAACTCAGAGAGTGCTGGACTAGGACGCAGGAAGTGTAGGTTTGAAACCCCATTCAGCCATGGAAACCCACTAGGGGTGTGGAAATGGTAAAGCAAAAGGCAGGATAAAAATATTCAAAATAAATAAATAATAATAAAACCACTCCTTAAACATATCACCCAAAAAGCAGTATTAAAGACAATGTACATCAGCAAATGTCGGCAACATAAAGCCATCAAAATTAAAATGTGACCTCTACAGTATGTTAGGAAAAATTGCTTTACTTGTTTTATCTTTCTTTTGTTGCTTTTAAAGGTGAACATTCTCCCCATTTTAACATATTCATTTAGAGTAACAGAGCAATATATTGAATTTCCAGTATTAGTAATATGATCTGACAATGGCTGAAATCCAATGGTTAGTACCAAATAGAGTAGACCTGTTGAATGAAATGGATTTGTTAAATATGCAGTTATGTAAATCCTATAGATTCTATAGAACTAACCATTTAAGTGAATGCTGGTATCAAATTCTTCTGATCATCTTAACAACCTATTTCACACTGATGATGGAATGTTCATTTCATTGTTTTTGCTTTTTGGCCAAAGGTATTATTTAGGTAAAATGAATAGACTCTATTAGTCTCCTTCTTACCCCAAACCACATCCCACATTCTCCAAGAAGCAGCTCTTCAGGAATTATGATAGTAAAATCTTTAAATTTATGATATTTCACATAATGAAAAAGGGATGCAGGACTATTTCTTCTACCTCTGCAGCCTCCCTACCATCAGATTCTTCTTAGAATTAGTAATTTTTCCCCTTTAAAAGAGATTTTTGGATGACAGAGGAAAAAGTCAGACAAAGCAGTAGAAAATGTCCCACTGAAAAAACAGAACTACATTTGAACAACACTTCAAAGAGCCTCATGGTGCAGTGGTTAAGTGCCTGTATTGCAGCTAAAACTGTGCCCACGTCCTGGGGTTCAATTCCAGGTAGCCAGCTCATGGTTGACTCAGCCTTCCATCCTTCCAAGTTTGGTAAAATGAGTACCCAGCTTGCTGGAGGGGGGGCAATGTGTAGCCTGCATAATTAAATTTTAAACCACCCAGAGAGTGCTTGAAGTGCTATGGGGTGGTATATAAGCAGAACACTTTGCTTTTTAACTTTCATGTAAGCCATTAGAAATATTTCTAATTTCATGCTAACAAACCAAAGTCAAATGTAGTTACATACATATGTATTTATTTTCAAATTCTCTATGCTGCTATTCATTTAGATTTTCCGTTGTTGTTGTTGTTGTTGTTGTTGTTGTTGTATCATTACAGTCATGACCGACTCTTCGTGACCCCATGTCCATGGAGTTTTCTTGGCAGGAATACTGGAGTGGCTTGCCAGTTCCTACTCCAGGCACCTACAGCACCTGGTAGTCTCTGGTGGTTGCCCATCCAAGTACTAGCCAGGCCCGACCCTGCTTATCTTCCAAGTTCAGGCGAGATCGGATGTGCTCAGGGCATCTAGGCAATTTAGATTTTCTATAGTGGTTCACAAAAATTAAAAGCATGTCCAAAATGTGACCTACTATAATTCAGTACTTTATTTGAAAGCATATCACCCTCTTTTTCAGGCAAACAGGCTCCAAGAGTGATATGCAGATCATTTTACAAACAACACAATATAGCAGTAAAGGAGAAGGTTGTGGTGGAAGAAACCAGACCTAGGGCTTGGCACTTAGATTTACAAAGATCTTGTAAGAATGGGATAGTGTACATATTGAATGGAGAGAAACTGAAAGGAACCAGTCTTTCTGCAGAGCCAATGGCTTTGTTAACATTGTCTCTCTCTGCTGCTGCCGCATAATGGAACCACTATTGCTACATCCTGACCTCAAGGTTTAAAAGTATGGTGCTGCCTGTGTGCAGAACTCAAGGGTATAGCCATGCTCCACATGTCAGTGCATCTGTTGGCTGTGACTTATGAAGAAAAGGACTCTCCACAGTTTGCCAATGTGAGAAAGGCATCTTGTACACGGCTTCTCCACCATCTACAAAGGACTGCTATTTGCATAAGCAAATCAGTGCTATGAGAAGAGGCATATACAGTACAAGATAATAGATTATGGCATGCATTTCTCTAGCAGCAATTTGCCCATTCCCATTCCTTGTTCCAAAATGGACAATGTCTCTTCTTAAGGAGGAGCCATTAGGTCATTTACTAATACTAAGCCATCCCATACCAGGATTGAAACAAGCAGCATCATATACAACAAGAAGAAGCAAGAATGCAAAATCAAATCCATTTGATACAGTCAATTTTAATCAAAACAGTACATTATGAAGAGTCCAAATTATCTTGTGCCAGCTTATTCTGAGCGACTAACAGTTGATCAAAGACAGAAGATCCCGTAGTACGTATATAGAGTACTTGGCCTTGTACTATGAGAGTCTCCATAGTAACGGACCTCCACAGATGTGTGACATGCAGCTATCAAGGACAATATTTCCCAGTGTCCTAGCCATCTGAATATAATTGAGAGAATTCCATTGTAAAAAACCTTCATGTAGCTTTGGGGGAAGGTTGATGGCTCAGGGACAAATTGTCAGTATACAGTCCTATACTCCTTTCAAACTTCTATTGAATGCATAACAATTCCAAATAGAATATTATGTTCATATTAGAGCAAATTGTTCCCTTACCTTATGTGATTCAATCAATGTTGAGCTAAAAATCCTCATTCATTTAAAGTGTGGTCACATCTGCTATTCATGCCCCTGCATGCCACTTAATGTATATATGCACTGATACACCCAGCGGCTACGTTTCTATTCTTAGAGCTCCTCCACTCTTTAAACCTCTTCCTACACTGATAGGTCAATTTGGACCAGTAGCTACTCTGACAATCTGTCTACACTGGCATATAGCTATGATATATAGTTCCTTGATAGTACTGTTTGGTATGGGGTTGGGAAGACCTTACCCAATTGTGTTTCTACTAGAAGTGCACATGAGTCAGGAAAAATGCAGTTCATCATGATTTATAATTCATCAATATTGATAAATCCAGAATCATGAATTGAGTTTTTTTATTTTATTTGTTGGATTTTCTCCCATTTTAAACCCCCATACCCTCCTGACACTAAGATACAGCAAAATTTCTGAGAAGCTTCACATGCCTTTCCTCTGTAATACACACAATTCAAGTGAAGTTTGGATTTTGGGCTTCTGGGTTATGCACCCCAAAAGAGCCCCCTTCCCTGGAGATGGTAAGGGCCCCCAAAAGTGGGCCGAAAGCGGTTGATGAATCAATGATTTTTAAGAAGCATAAAAATTCATCATTTCACGTTCATAGTGGTCACTTTGAACAAATATGTAGCAACAGATTTTTGGCAAATCAGTGATTTTCTACAAATATTGTGATTTTTTTTAATTCATGCCCACCTCTGTTTTGTACTTGAAATGATCCATCCTTCACTTTAAAGATTTGCCCTATATCTTTCTTCCACCTGGCTAGGGCAGACAATCTTTTGGGGATGATTTATTGAGACATTCAATGGCTCTTTGTTCTGCCTTCACTGATGAATACCAAGAGTTAAAACAGATTTCATTGAAGATAAGGACCTTTTAAGTACCCTCCAGATTTCACCAAATTTCACAATGTGGACAGGCCTTGAGGCTTCCTGTCCAAACAGGAATGGTACTACAACCACAGGCTAGGTTTTATTGAATTTATGATGAGGGTGGCCATCCTTCTTTTTACTTGAATGAATAGTTGAAGTTTTTCTTACTTCAATCTTTACACTGAGCTCCTTCATCAAGATGTTATAACTGCCTCAATATTTATGTAAAATATAGATTCCAGTCTGTACTCCCAATACTTTACTCTTGAAATTCTTCTAGCACAGGAAAACAAATTGACCACCAAGTATCTAAATTCAGACTGTCCCAACTGGGATGTTTCAATATGCAGGGTGTGATGAGACATATCTTTTATGAAATGAATTGTTATCTAGAGACTAATTCACCACACAAATTCCTCTCCTTATTTATACCTTGCAAAGACACATTTTTCAAAAAATCAATACTCGGTATAGATACTTTACAACTGCTTGGAAGGTAAACATCTTAATCTGGTGATGGCAAAGACCAAAAAGAGTTTCAGTACAGATTAATATTCATTAACAATCTTTTAT
Source organism: Phrynocephalus versicolor (assembly GCA_023846285.1). NCBI lineage: Eukaryota > Metazoa > Chordata > Lepidosauria > Squamata > Agamidae > Phrynocephalus > Phrynocephalus versicolor. The sequence continues at coordinate 56,349,556 of JAHTLZ010000237.1, forward strand.
GACTACAGTCTGGGAGAGACAATACATCCTATGAAAACTGTTCATTCCAGCTAGTCTCATTTTTAGCACTAATATTTTGGTTGGCAAACAGAAAGTATTTTTCACTGAATCGATTCCAGAAATGGAAACACAATATTAAAATTACTGTAGAAGGACACTACTGTTTACAGAAAGCCAATGCACACAAAAGTACTGACAGTAGATAAACTACAGCTATAGGTGCACAATTGGTTAGGCAGAATATGGCTAGTATATGAGACATATACAAGTGTCCTAATGACTACTGATGTTCCAGTCTTGATTGTAAAGCACCTGACATTGTCCAGCTTTCAAGAATGTGACATATGGATTATTAGTAAGGCCATTCTTTTCTAGAGATTACTAAAGTTGCAAAACCAAGAAAAAGAAAAAGAAACAAGATAATGATAAAGAAAAAAGAACTTTGACTTAGATCTGGAACCAGATTGGGAGCCAGTGCAGTTGTTGTAGAAGGGGGGTTATTTATTTTACTATATATTTTTGAGTATTTTTACCCCACCTTTCTCCTTGGAAAAGAACCCAAAGTGGCATATGGTAATGAGGAACAATGTACAGTCCAGTACAATTAAGACATATTCAAGTTTAACAGAGACTTAAGGGGTACCTTGCAGCATTTGAAAACAACATTTAAGCTAAAACAGAACACAAGCAGTTAAGAAAAGAATATAGTTTCCCATGTAATCATGTATGACAGACCATCTAAAAGTTCTGTCTGCTAATTTTGACCCAGTTGAAGTTCCCAAACCACCATCAAAGGCAGCCCCAGGCAGAGTGCATGCTCATAAATTTCATTTATGCAAAATATGGCATGGAAATAATTTGAGGTATGAGGGGGCGGGCCAATTGATGTGAGAGAAACATACCCAATAAAAGGCCTGGATCTTAATCCAAGTATATACATGTATGTTAATGCTGTACTGGGTTTGCCACTTCTTCGTTCTTAGAAGTTCAGCATCTGTAGCCCCATTCAGTTGTAACTTACTTGGCAGCCAGCGACATACTTAGATAGGAACACTACCCAGACATGGGCACTTTGTATTCCTATCCCTGGGGATATGAATATGAAGTGTGGCACCACAGGTGCCAGGGAAATTTGATCCCTCCCTCCCTGAACTGCCCACTCTGTACACTGCCATGCAGCACATGCATCCATCATCACTGGCATCACACCTCTCATAAAAATAGCCCAGACAGGGCTTCCCCTCTTCTCTGCATGGCCAACCACTCTGGCAAGGAGGTGGGATGCATAGTCTCCCCACTCAACTGGTGGGTGGTAAGTTGTGCTTGGAGGTGGGGAAGTGCCGGCCAGGCTACCTGTGTGATGGGCACAACACAGGCAACCGATGGGCTTGTGCACCTCTCACTGAGGTGAGAGTGGTCCTGCCAGATCTGAGGTGAGGGAATAGATCTCCCTGGTCCCTGAAGTACCAGGATTCATATTCATAACCTCAGTGATATGGAAACAAACTGTCCATATCTGATGCCAACCCTTTCACTCTCTTTCCCTGTGTGGAGTAGTGCGTTAGAACAAGAGAAGTTCCTGCTCATGTGTAAGTTTTCCATGTGTGCAAGAGCTTCAATTATGCTGGTTTCTTGCTCACATGAAGGGCCCACAGGTGAGCATGACCCTTCTTCCTTGTCAGATACGTTACACTCTATGAAATGGAGGCAACAGAGAAGGAAGAAGATAGGAGAATTTCATCTGAGTTCCTCTTTTGAAGGATTTACCAAAGGTTTGCAATTTGTCTCCTGTTTACGATGGGAAGGATTCAAGGTTTAAATAATTAAAATGTGGAAAAAATAAAATGGGCAGATTTGCTGTTCTATTCTCCTGCCCTTTGGATTCTTAGGCGAGAAATGTTTCAAAGAACATGACCTGGGTACCTGCAACCTCAATCATCTTCTCAAAGGATGGTGAACGAGGGGCTTCTGAAAATGCAGAGGCTAGATAAGTGAATTTCATCACCTGTTGCAGTGTTTATCTAGTCATTTTGATGGAAGTTTATTCAGAAAGATGTCAAGGTTATCACACTCTTGGCCTCAAAATGTTTCAAAATATTTCCAACATGTCAAAATGCATCTGTAGCTTTAGGACATGGCATTTCTTGTCTTTAGTATCTTGAAGATCATTATGTTGTATCTGACAGGATCATGCTCTTTGTAATTTACACCAATGACCTGTTCGCAGGGTGAAGAGCTGTTTCCATCTATTCAGCACTTTCTCCCCAGATGCCTTCATTGCTTTATTACAGGCTTCATTGTACTGGTCCCTGGAGAAAATTGGGCTGATTTTAGTCATGTTTTCTGCACTGTGTCAGAGAACCACAGCATACAAACTCTTGATGCACTGCTTTTCCCTTGCATTTTGCAGTTGTTTATATTTCCATATCTCAGAGCAAATTTCAGTTAAGTTTCTATAATGTTCTATTCAGTTAAGTTTCTATAAAAACTCCTCTATCTTTTAATAAATCAGGCAGTTGCCAGGAAAAAAATGTGTTAATATAAAATAAACCTAGTGTTGCTCTAGATAGAGATAGATATGTGTTTGTATAGACATGTCTGTGCACATGCACCCATGCACACCCATACAAATGCATATATGGACATATAGTAACACACACATTTTTCTCTTGAGGGGAAGAAGTATATGAACGTGTTTGGATCCCAGAAATGATGCTATAGCTGCTATTATTGTATATGCTTCATTGATGTTGCTATTCTTGATGTTCTTTTCATCTCTAAATGGCTTTGCCGCTCAAATAATGAATTATTAGTGCCATTATGTATTAAATGAATAAGGCAAAAAATTTGCTGGCTGTAAATTCCAACTGCAAAGATTTGCAAGTAATACCAGGGGAATTAGCTGCATGTATCTGTATGATCTAAAATTATATTAATAATTACACAAAAATCATTTTCACTATTCCCATCTTTCATGCTTCTCACCCCTCCTAACCTCTGGCCTCATTTTTAGGATTCTTTGCTCTTCTTTCTGTTCTGTTCCTATATTTTCTACTCTGATTTTTGGGTGGGGTGGGGTTGGGGAGGCTGAGCTGAAGTCATTGGTTAGAACAAATAGGCTTTGATGTGTCCTAAATGACTGCTCATGACTCTCCAAGAAAATAAAAGTGGAGGGAGGCAGCACAGCACCTTGAAATGGATAAACTAACAGTCAAGGAATATCATTACTTTGAATGAGTTCAAATCTCTAGGGCTTGATGAACTGCATCTAAGATTATTTAGGGATCTGGATAAATAACTTTCAGAACCATTGTCTGTTTTTCCCCCTTGAAGTTATGAAGGATGGGTAATGTGTCAGATGATCATAGGACTGTAAAGCAAGACCTATGAGGATAATTGGCCATGTTTAGCCTTGTGAAAAGAAGATTAAGCGGAAATATGTCGCTCCTCAAATAATTGAGGAGGGGCAAGATCATTCCAGACTGCTGGACATGTAGTTTGGGTCTCAGGATATAGGAAGCCAGATATTGGTTGAATATCATGAAAAACGTCCTAACTGTTAGAGCTGTATGATAATGTAACCATTTAATTCAAGAGGCAGTGAGCACTTCAGCAGTGGAGGAATCAAAAGAAATTTACACTGTCATCTGTCAGATATACATTGATTTAGATGCCTGCATTAAGCACGGGTTTGGACTCAGTGGCCTTATACAGGTTGATAACTCCCAACCCCATTATTATATGATTTTACAGTCTCTCTCTCTCTCTCTCTCTTATTTTTAAGTACATGTTTTCTAGGCTATTAAGTACAGTAGGGCTGCCGTGTATACGGGGGATCAGTTCCAGGATCCCCTGCAGGTAGTGAACTCTGCGGATAAAAGCAAACACTCTTATCTGAGGATAATGGTGGTGGAAGGGGTGGTGGGGTACCGGGGTGAAATCTTTCACCTTCGACACCCCCCAAATGGCAAGGAGGGAATAAAGTTATCCCCCCTTTCTCCTTGTCACTTGGCTGTGTCAAGGAGAAAGGAGAAAAAAATATTTCTTCCCTCCTTGCCATCACCATTGCTGGGCAGCCACGCAGCAGGGCACCCAATAGAGGGGAGCGGGACCCGTCCTCCTCACCTCTGATGGGTACCCTGGCTGCCTGGCAGCAGCAGCAGCAGCAATGAGGAGGGGAGAAAATATAAAATAAAGCTCACTGCCCTGATGCCCACTACCCTCCTCCTCACTGCCACTGCCGCCGCCGCCATCACAGGCCAGCCAGCCACCCGGCCTTTGAACTTCCGGGTCAGGTCTCAGGCAACCGATCAGAAGTGTTGAAATGCCTGCTCAAACTTCTGATCTGCCACCAGGGACCTGAGCAGGAAATTCATATCCCTACCCCATCCCTCTGGAAGGTGCTTGGCTGGCCTGTGGTGGCAGCGGCAGTGAGAAGGAGGGTGGTGGGCAATGATAGCAGTAAGTTTATTTCCCACCTCATTGCCACCCCACCTGCTGATCAACAACCATGGATAACTGAATCCACAGTTAGTGAATCAGCGGATGATGGGGTCATACTTTATGTGTGGAAATCAGCCCTTGGGGGAAATAATCTAATGAGTCAGGAAAGTTAAGTTTACTTTTGTTTACTGATTAAATGTTCAATATTCACACCACTGATTTTCTTTTATGGAACTGAGGTAAATTCATCAGATCCTCATGGCGCTATAATATACATTGAGTGTTTATCTGAATCTAAATCTGATTATTTTGAGTGTTTATCTGAAGTCAGAATGCAGCACATTTTACACACAAAAACAGTGAACAAAATGGTGTCTAAATGGTGTGTAAATGCTGTTTCTGTTTGAGGCTGCACTGCAAATAAAGTCTCATAGAACAGAATATTGCTCTATATAAATACTCCTTTTCTCACTGAAAATGACAACAAAGGATTCCTAAGCTAACCTTACATTGTCAAATGTTTTGTATGTCAAAAAAAGTGGGATTGAGGACCATTAAACTCTAATTTGAACAATGAAATCAGAGTGTTAACAATTGAATTTTAATAATTGATATTGACTTATTGGTAAGAGATGTGAACAGTATTTTAAAGTACTGAAGAATTGTAGCATAGATGACAAAACAAGTTGTTATGTACCACTCCAGAGGGTAGAACCTGCGCTGGTGGGTTTACATAAGAATAAATGATTTTTTAAAACTAAGCATTAAGAAAAACATTTGTCTGTCTAGCTAACATTGAATGGTCACATTTCCGGCAATCAGTATTTCTGTAACTATTAGTTATTCTCATTGTCAAGTCTTTGATGTTTGTGTGACAGATTAAGAATAAATGTTGAGATGCAGACACTCTTTGAATACCAGAGTGTGCTTCTTTAAATACCAGAGTGTGCTTGAGATCTTCTGCATCTCAATCTAAAATTAGGAGTATAAAATCACATTAATTTTCATAAAAGGATGGCACTTAGGATTAAGGTTAAGTCTGTAACCTCTGTGTCAACATATACCAGTTTAGAGGAGATGTACATGCCTGCAAGTTTGATACACAACCAATGAACATCAGGTGATCACTTGCAGATGTGGCTGGCGCTGGACCATCGCAGTTGCAGTTTCACATACAACTTTGGTATCTCCTGATATCACCAAATGTCATCTTGAGGTCACTGCTGTTCAATAGATAAATTATTCACTTATCCAGTCTAAGCTTAGTTTCTCTAGTAAATGCTCATTTGTAATTTATTTCACTAATCATTCATTATTCATATTGCACATTTTAAAAATCTTGTAGAATTTATTATTTTAATGTGTTACATTTTATACATATTTTACATTGACTTTGTGAAGTCTTACACAATAATGCTGTATTCGGATAGGCCCTATATAATAAGCAAATGAACAAACAGACAAACCTCAGCATGTAGTGCTTTCCAGTAGAATCAACCCGTTACATTTATAAGACATATGTGTAGGTCTGAAATGGCAGTGCCTAGTTCACCAGCATATTTGAAGGACAGAACTTGACAGTGGTGGACTATGAAAATTTTTGTTCTCCTTTGTTTTGTTACAATAGAGCACAAGAGAAGATTTGATGTCGCAGCACACCAGAAAAGAAAACCAGTGCTAGAGGCTGTGACCAGCCCAGCTTGGCTAATCACTTTTTAAATCACCTTTTCCATTTATGTAGGCTTGTCTTAAGCCCAAATCATGAGAACCCAAGCATTTTTAAAAGTTGAAACACAAAAATAACATTTTTATAACAACTGATTGAACTGTACAGACATAAGCTTGTTGTGTCGTTAATAATACATGCCAAGTTCACACACTTCACAGATAAAAAGTATATCTCTTTTACTTCCCACTCTGAAACCTCAACCTGGCTCTTTGAGAAACAAAAGAAGTCTCACTTCTTATTTCTCCCTGTTTGGGGATAAACTTTTCCTTCTTCTCCATTTCTATTGGTTCTCTTCCTGCCTTCTCTCACTCAGTAAGCTCTTTTCTTGTGTTGCCAGGTAGATTTGGATCTTGTTCCATCACAGTGGCTGACTCCCCCCCCCCCCAACCCCCAACCCCATATGTCTCTTGTACATCATTTCAGCTATCTCCTCAAAACACCTTCCAAAGGGGATTAGACAGGAGGGAAAGCCCATCACAGGTTACAAACCATGATGGAGATGTGTCATCTCCAGGTTTAAAACCAGGGTACTTCAAGGACCAGATGCAGGGGAGTGGTATCAGGAGATAGATATCTAATCTTGTGCACTCCCAGACGCATTTGGTGAGGCCACTGTGAGAAACAGGAAGCTAGACTAAATGGGCCTTTGGCGTGATCCACCACGGCTGCTCTTACATTCTTATGTTCTTAACATCCACATTTTCTTTTTCCTTCAGGGGTACAGTGAAAAACTTCCCCAAATGTAAACAACTCCCCTCAATGACATAGTATCACTTAGTAACTTTTGAACTACAGAGCTGGAATGGATTCTGTGGGTCCTGGAGTCCAGTCCAACTCAAGGGGGGACAATGGGGAACTGCTGCCAGGGAACTAAGCCACTGAGCTGCACTTCCTCATAGCAGCTGGATGCACAAAGCAACCAACCCAGCTTATTGACAACTTTAGAATTTGGATAGATGTCGCCTTTTTGTAGCAAACCAATAATGTCTAATAGCCATTTCAAAAGCAATTCAAGCTTGGTGTTGAACAGCTACATCTGAAATTTGGATTATATTAAATTGTTTACCACCTGAACTATTATTGGGATTGCATGCTATGTGATAAATTAGCCATGGTTTCGAAGGTGCTGATTCATTTGCACGGGCGAAAGGTGAATGCTCAATGATTTCCACCACAGTTAACATGAACATTGACCTGATCAACTGCAGTGCTCTTTCTGTGCTATAACATAGTCACAGATTTATCATTCTTGCCTTAGCTCTGCTCCAGACGCCTGATTAAAAAGCCCAGACCAATGTTTGCTTTCATCTCCTTGCTTTGATTTTCACTTTGGAGCACTTTACCAGGAATGCACTCCTGCCCACTCCTGCTGCTAACATGCTTTCTGGCATTTATTGTCTGAGTTTTCTTCTCAGTGTGGCAGCAACATCTAACTGCATAATGTACCTTCTGCATGCAAGGATAATCCACATCTTCATAATCACTCCACTTCGCTAGGCATGGTTCTTACACCACTGTGGATATAATGGGAAAGAAAGCAATCATACAGGCCCCCGGGATTTTCATGTTGCCTCGAAAGACTAATAAAATTCACCATATGTGTCTTCTATCTGCTGTGAACCCAGTTTCACTTCCTAAATTCAGGCAAGATGCTGAAGGCTTAGTGTGATGATGATGTCAGCTAGATGAATAGTTTGTAAGGAGCTGCTGTTATTCATGGCTTACTCTTGGTCTGTTTTATCCCATGAGGGGCCTAACACTAGCACTGGAATGTTTACTTTTTAAAAGGGAGGGAGGAAGAGAGAGAATGTTTCTTCTCTATATGTGTGTTGCGTCCTTATAGTCATGACCGACTCTTTCTAACCCCATGTCCATGGAGTTTTCTTGGCAGAAATACTGCAGTGGTTTGACAGTTCCAACTCCAGGTGCCTATAGCACCTGGCATTTCCTGGTGGTCTCCCATCCAAGTACAAACCAGGGCCAACTCTGCTTAGCTTCAGAAATCAGATGAGATTGGATGTGTTTAGGGTATCTAGGCAGCCTGTTTCTTTGTAGTCAGAATCAATTTATACCTCTTGCTGATAGGACAACATTGCTCATTCCTAAAAAGTCGGTCCATCTATTTTAATCCTTTTAATATTCAAAAACCTTGATGTACTGAGATTCAAATTTTAATCATACACCCTCAGATTCCTTCTGACCTGTGGCCACCATTTCCAGGTGTTTCTAGGTACAGAGTACTCAGAAATAATTCACCATTTCCTTCTTCCGAATGACTTATGGGACTGTGAAGACAGCCCAGGGCTATACAGGATGGCGTTCCCCTACCAAACCAAATCAAACTCCCAAACTCTGGCTCCTCAACCAAACATCTACCTCAATTTGCTATCATTGAACCTAGAAGTTAATAAAGGCAATTTATCAGCACACTGTACTATTAAAAGTGCTTTCAAGAGTTTGGTTCTGTCACACCATCTAGACATGCAGCAGAATGAAATGACAGCAAGGAGGGGAAATCCTTGTATTTTAGAATAATAATTGCACATTGTCAAATTATTTATAACTAATGATGATACTGCCAGGGTTTTCTGGATATAAAGTACTCAGAAGAGGTTTGTCTTCAGCTAGCCCCCCGGGACCATGAAATTTTATCAGGCCTGCACAGAGCACTTACTCTTATCTGCTATACATCTTTCAGGCTATACATGGCTGGTCCTTCTCCTGGGAGGAACCATGAGAATTTGAATACCATCACCTGGCTCTGCAGCCAGGGGCTTCAGTCCTCTGAGCTATACCAGTTCTAGAAAAGAGATTATTATTCAGTCTCATGTGTGGAAGCAATAATCTCTTAATGCTAAACTAGGAGAGGAAGCCCTGAAAGTGAAAACCTAGCACAACAAGAGCTGACCAAGATGGGAGTTATTTTTTTCCTGATATTATTATGCACCTTGCTTGCCATCTTCATGGAATGCAAGATGACTTGTACATCATAAATGACTATAGATGCTGGTTTAGAACATAGACATGGAAGAGAAAGGACAGACAGAATACCTCCATACTAAGTTCCTGCTTAGTGTTGCGAGGTCAACATCATCACATTCCATGTGATTTAAGGGCACAAGTTTAAAGACATAGGTCTTATTTCTGGCCATTGTAATGTCATAGGGAGCAGACTCTTAACCAGTAACTGAGAAATAGTGTGTGTATATCAGTCTGAAAATACAGAGACTCTATGATGAATTTGAAGATGAATGTGTAAATTTTAGCAGCAACACAAGCTTTAGAGCATGCATGATTATGAAAATAAAATAAAACAAGAGGTGTTGCTGAGCATGTTTAATGTTCTGTGGTGATATACACCACCTACCCAAAATCTAGTGCTGCCATGTTGGCAACATCACATTACTTGGCAATTTATGTCCAAAGTAGAGATGGGCACGACTTAGCGGTATTTCCGTTTCCGTTTCCGTTACTCGGTTCCGTTACTCTACGGAAACGGTAATGGGAATTACTCCGCCAGACTTCGAGCTCGAACCGACGAACGAACAATTTGGTCTGATTTGTCGTGCTCGTTACTTGCATCGCGCGATCGCGCGTGATGCCAAGCGGCACAGAAAAAAAGTTTTTAAAAGTTAAAAAACCCGGTTCCCGGCCAAAAAGCAGGCGGAAATATGCCTGCCGTGCCTCAGGGCACCTACCAGAGGGGTGGTTTCTGGAGGTCCCCGGCCTCCCCCCCTCCTCCCTCCTGGGCTGCTCTGGTGGGACTCGCCACAGGCTCTCAGCAGCAACAAGCCGCACGGCACGAGTCTCGCCGCCGGCTCAAGCGGCACGGACGGCACAGGAAAAAACTTTTAAACTCTCCCCCCACCCATTCCCGCATGGCACGAGTCTCGCCGCCGGCTCAAGTGGCACGGACGGCACAGGAAAAAACTTTTAAACTCTCCCCCAACCCATTC